>CAUYTI010106271.1:0-14731 GCA_963575145.1 Galago senegalensis | reverse complement strand
CTGTGGTATATGTACACCATGGAATACTATTCAGCCCTAAAAATGATTGAGCTTCAGACCCAGGAAAGGTAACCAACCATATGGTTTCCAGCCCAAGTGCTAATGGTGTAGATTCCAGTCTTGTCTGAGGATGTCAGAACCAAGAGCACAGAGGGCAGGAAATGATAGACACCCCAGCTGCAAGAGTGAGGGAGAGTTAACACAATCTCCCTCCTCTTTGTGTTCAACAGTCCCACACGGGATCAGATGGGGAACACCCACATCCATGTGCTTTACTGATGCAACCGTCTAAAAACATGATCAGACACACCCCTCAATTATATTTAACCAGCATCCCATGATCCAGTCAGGTAGATAAATAAAACTGATCATCATGAAGCTGAGTTCTCTATGGAATATCAATAATACCAACATCTCATAAACAACAGAAGACAACGTGTTAAAAAAGGCAGAAGGATGCTTTAAAAAACGCTCAGATGGTGCCCGTGACTTAATGTATTAATGTATGTTTCCAATTGAGATTTGGTTAAGGCCAGAGGTAATTTAGCACATGTGCAGGTGTCCTGATTGTAATTAGATATTGGCTGGTAATTTCTCTATGAATGATGGCAAAATCAGAACCAAGTAATTCAACAACAAGAAAAAGGCTAGATCAGAGCACAAAGTTTGCGAAAACTGAAGGTTTTCTTCCTTACAGATTAAACAACAAGAAAAGTGCAAACAGCTCTCTCTATAACTGCACAAGAGACTTGAACAGAAACGCCTCCAAGGATGACAGACAAATGGCCAAGACATGAAAAATGCTCATCATCTTTAATCATCAGAGAAACGCAAATCAAAACCACTCTAAGGTATCACCTACGGCCAGCAAGATTAGCTCACATCACAAAGTCCTAAAACACCAGAAGCTGGCGTGGATGTGGAGAGAAGGGAACACTTCTACACTGCTGGTGGGATTGCAAACTAATACAGCCCTTTTGGAGAGAAGTATGGAGAATCCTCAAAGAGCTAAAAGTAGACCTTCCCTTTGACCCTGCAATCCCATTACTGGGTATCTACCCAGAAGAACAGAAATCATTTAACCACAAAGACATTTGCACTACAATGTTTATTGTGGCTCAATTCATAATTGCCAAGTTGTGGAAGCAACCTAAGTGCCCATCAACCCATGAATGGTTCAAGAAATTGTGGTACATGTATATCATGGAATATTATTCAGCCGTTAAAAAGATGGGGGCTTTATATCTTTTACATTCACCTGGATGGAGTTGAAATACATTCTTCTTAGGGAAGTATCACAAGCATGGGAAAATAAATATCCAGTGTACTCCATACTAATATGAAATCAATATATAAATAATTATATGCTCATAATAACAATAAAACACTAATATAGTCTAGTTTGGGGGGAAGAGAGATAAGGGAGAGGGGAGGAGGGAGGATATTTGGCAGAAGGAGGGAGGGCATGAGGTGGAATCTCACCTAATGTGCACATTGTGAGGGTGTCTAACACACCCCCTGGGTGAGGGGCTCTTCTACAAATGGAGCTTTACCCTGGAAGTGAGAACAATGCCACCTAAAAATTGTACTTTGCATTAATTTAAAAAAAATTTTTTTAAATACTCAAAAAATTAAAAACATACACAAAAAGGTTATATGTCTATAATTACTAATAGTATTTAAGGAGATGTCAATAACTAGCTTTATTACCATTTTGACCAAAGTAATGTTATTTATTGAGAATCTATTATACGTCAGATCTAAGGGTGACTTGTCCATTGCTAGAGAGCCCTCCCTTTATCTAAGCTGGAAGGCCATTGTCCTGGAGACTTAAAACTATACTGGTGACATTTGCCTCAAATTCCTTGCAGCATCTTAGGAATTTTCTGGATATTTCATTTATTTGTTTTCTGCTTTTTTTTTTTTTTTTGTATTCATATATTCCTGGTGCTGAATCTTCGTGTCTGTTCTTGATGTTGATACTACCTCCAATAGGGGATACTGATTTCACACCCTTTGGACAAATGCCCAGATTGCTGGATTTTGTTAAACAGGTGGGTCTTAAATATTCACACACACACACACACAACAGTAGCTATGTGGGGTGATAGAAATGATAATTAGTCCCATAGCGATCAATATTACACAAGATATTCTCAGACAAAACAGTGTGTTGTACAGTTTACATATCCACAAATTTGTCTATCATATCTCAAGTCGAATAAATAAATAAATGCATGCAGACATAATATCCTCACAAATCACTTGTTTAGCCAAATAATTTGTTGGGGCAAGTAGGGCATTGTGTCCCCTGTCCCGTAATCTCATCCCAGTCCCTATCAATCTTCCCTCCATCATGCATTTGACGTCTACCCATATTTTTTTGTTCACCATTTTCACAACTGTTTACTTTTTTGTTAATATGTAGTCTTAGAGTCCTCCTCAGTGATTCTCGCTGGTCCGAGCGTCTTGTTGTATATTTTCAAATTACCTGACTCCTTTACACCAGAATAAGGGATCTAAGCTTGACACACCTTTTTCATATTCTCCGATTGAAATGTTCCCATGTTCGCCCCCAAATCCGTGGGATTGAAGTCTGAATGTCTTGGGTGCAGACAGCTCAGACCTTGTCCACAAGCAGGAGGAGGGCTGAGTATAAGGAGAAAATTTCCAGGGGAAGAAAAGGCTTCTGAGGGAAGAAGACTGTGCTAAGACAGGATGCCCAAAATAGAAGCACTGGTATGGTGGTGTGAAAACTGCTGAGATTTTATGTATTTATCTATTTATTTTACTAGGACTCCAGGAAGGCTGGGACACTTTGGGTATTGACCTCCATGTGTGGCTAGATGGAGACAAGCCTTAGAACAGCTGAGCTTTTCGTAGATTTGCCAAACACCTGCAAGATAAGAACCACATAGTTATTCTACAGAAGTGAATGTCACTATTTACTGGTCCATCAATACCAACCCCAAGTAGGGTAAAGTACTCAGTCTTACTATGAAACCAATTTATAGCTTTCTTATGACAGCTATAACCCAATTATAGCCCAAGAAGAAGGGGAAAGGGGAGAGCAAGGGGAGGGGTGGGGGGAGGTTAGGTGGAGGGAGAGTAATTGGTGGGACCACACCTACAGTGCATCTTACAAGGGTACTTGTGAAATTTACTGGGTGTAGAATATAAATGTCTTAACACAGTAACTAAGAAAATGCCGTGAAGGCTAGGTTAACCAGTGTGATGGTTGACACTGTTAACACCACACTGTAGTCTTGATGAAAACTCAGATGCACCCACTGCCCTCCTCAAGGTGCCCTTGGAGACGGAGGGATGACCCAGGGGCCCTCCATGCGGAGAGCTTATCTGTCACGTTGCTTGTCTCTGTCAAATGACGCCATCCTGGTGTCTCAGCGAGTGTTACGCAGTAACCCTCTCATATTACATACAAACAGTAATATTCTCTCCTGCAGACACCTGTCCAAATTTTCCAA
The DNA here is from genome assembly GCA_963575145.1 of Galago senegalensis. Taxonomy (NCBI): domain Eukaryota; kingdom Metazoa; phylum Chordata; class Mammalia; order Primates; family Galagidae; genus Galago; species Galago senegalensis. The sequence goes on along the minus strand of CAUYTI010106271.1, from coordinate 11,246 downwards.
CAAAGGACCCCAGCTTGGTCCTACTTCTTAATTAAATGTTCTTGCCCTTAACCGTGAAACGTAGCTGAGGGTAACTTGCGTGTGTAGCACTCAGAACCTCTTGTCTGAGCCTCCTAACAAATGTACCCTGCCTCTTCTGGGTTATGTCAATGTGCTGATTTTAAGGTTTTTAGCAAGTGAGATATGCTTAAAAATTACACATGTCACCGTGTGTCCAACCAATGCATTTAAGAGCTGAGAGGCGACTGAATGAGAACAGTGTCTCCTGCATTATCCTGGGAGAGCTCATGGGAAATTATACCTGTCTCTTCCACAGGGTGGGGAAATTGATGCCTTCTAATAAGTCTTTGCTCCTCTCTGCCCCAGATGACAAGCAAAATATCTTAGCGTTTGCCACCAGGGGACTTAAAAACCATGAGGCAGACATAAGGAAGTTAACGCTGAATTGTGAAATAGCCTTTATCCTTTCACTGTTGGGAGGGAACGTAGTTACACTAGTTCAGGTTTTACACAGAAATGGGCAAATAATATCCAAGATAAATCCTAAGTATGGCTCACCTCTTGGGGGCAGGACACAATTATACGAGGGACTTTACCTCACAAATGCAACCAGTGTAACCTAATTCTTTGCACCTGCAATGAATCCTAAACAATAAAAAAAAAAAAGCAACAGGAAATAAAGACTAAAACTGATAAGGTGAAAAAGATATGATACTATTACATCTAGCCCCATTTTTTTCTTTCACAGATTAAAAAAATACCAGATATCTAGGTGGCTGTATAAATTATCCATGTTGAAAAAAGCAAGAGACCCAGGACTTGGAATCTGGGGCTTCTCAAGTTTGTGAAAATGTTCTTCTGAGCAAGTGTCAACATATTCTGAGGCCCTCACCTGAAGACCAGGGTGATGTTAAGATCACAGGATGACATTGAAAGGCCCCTCTGGGCTCGGCGCCTGTGGTTCAAGTGGCTAAGGCGCTAGCCACATAGACCCAAGGTGGCGGGTTTGAATCTAGCCTGGGTCCACCAAACAACAATGATGGCTGCAACCAAAAAATAGCCAGGTATTGTGGCAGGCACCTGTGGTCCCAGCTACTTGGGAGGCTGAAGCAGGAGACTTGCTTGAGCCCAGGAGTTGGAGGTTGCTGTGAGCTGTGATGCCACGGCCCTCTACCCAGGGGGACAGCTTGAGGCTCCTGTCTCAAAAAAAAAAAAAAAAGAAAGAAAGAAAAAAGAAAGGCCCCTCTGGCCGAGTGCAGTGGCTCATGCCTGTGATTCTAGCACTCTGGGAAGCCAAGGCGGGTAGATTGCCTCAGTTCAGGGATTCAAGACCAGCTTGAGCCTGAGCAAGACCACGTCTCTAAAAACTAGCCGGGCATTGTGGCAGTGGTCTCAGCTACTCGGGAGGCTAAGGCAAGAGGATCACTTAAGCCCAAGAGTTTAAGTTTGCTGTGAGCTGTGATGCCACATAGGTTTGCTGTGATCTGTGATGCCATAGCACTCTACCCACAGTGACAAAGTGAGAGTCTGTCTCAAAAAGAAAGAAAGAAAGAAAATAAGAAAAAGGAAAAAGAAAGACCTTTCTTTCTTTCCTTCCCCCCTAAAATGCCGTGCCCTCTTTTTTTTTTTTTTTTTTTGAGACAGAGTCTCAAGCTGTCACCTTGAGTAGAGTCCCATGGTGTCACAGCTCACAGCAACCTCCAACTCTTGGGCTTAAGCAATTCTCCTGCCTCAGTCTCCCATGTAGCTGGGACTATAGGCACCTGCCACAATACCCAGCTGTTTTTTGGTTGCAGTTGTCATTGTTATTTAGCAGGCCCAGGCCAGGTTCAAAGCCACCAGCCTGGGTATACGTGGCTGGCGCCCTAACCACTGTGCTACGGCCGCCAAGCTGCTACCCTCTTTTATTATTGATGAGTTCTGCTGTTTGGCATTCCCTATAATTCCCATTTCTACCCAGTCTGTGCAAACTTTGATTCAAAATAAAACATTTCAGTGCGTGATTTTATCAGGTTACTAAGTATGAAATATCTGATTTCCTTCAGTACAAAGTTTGACGGCCGATATCGCTGACATTTCACTCAAAAAAAAAAAAACAAACTTCAGATTGCTGTGAGGATACAAATGTTTACGTTACATTGTTGGAGTTCCTAAGATAAAGTTCTAATTGTAGTTGAGCCCATCACCCTGGGCTGTGCTGAACACCTCCGGCTCTACAGATTAGGTCAGATTAGGTGAGATTCCCCCAATCTTTCTCCTCTCCCCTCCCCCCCCACTAGACTAGACTTGTATTTTTCTTTCCTGTGCTCATGTAGTTGGTTTTATATTAGTACGGAGTACATTGGATATTTGTTTTTCCATTCTCGAGATAGTTTACTAAGAAGAATGTGTTTGAACTCCATCCAGGTAAACACCGACCATGTGAGGTCTCCATCTTTCCTCCTGGCTGATGAGTGCTCTATGGTGTACAGATACCACAGCTTGTTAATCTATCCACGGGTTGATGGGCACTGGGCCTGCTTCCACATCTTTGCAATTGTGAGTAACTGAGCTGCAGTAAACACTCTGGCACGAATGTCCTCGTGGCAAAATTATTCTTTTTCTTTGGGGTAGAAGCCTAGTAATGGGATTGTGGGTTCCAAGGGAAGGTCAACTTTTAGTTCTTCAAGAATTATCTATAGTGAAAGGTTCTGGACACAAGGATGAAAGATTATTCCAAGGCACCAAATGGAAGGAAGACGGAATCTCCGTTCTGTAGAAATATGTGGTCTTTATGTCCAACTGGATACAGGTGGGGTGAAATCAAGGAGGGAATTCCAACGTGGGTTATAGCCGATGGGGACTTAAAGGGTCAGGGAGGGTTGCAATTGGCGACATTCCTATTTCCTCTGATGGACGTGAACTTGACACTTCCTGGGTGGACAGGTCTATTTGGGTGCATACTCCTGATTCTATCACACATTCCTCTTCTCAGGGGACATCACCCCCTCTCTCCATGTCCCCCCTCCCCCAGCAACTGCAGCTTTGATACCTTGTGATGTGGACCATTCTCACTGGAGTTAGACGACAGTTCAGGGTGGTTTTGATTTGCATTTCTCTGATGATCAGGAATAATGAGCATTTTTTGTGTGTGTTTTTTGGCCATTTGTCTTCTGCAGAGAAGTTTTTATACTGACATTTCACTTTGACACGAGTGACAACTTTTCCCAAACTCGTATCTCTGAATTGGGTTTGCTTTTTTAGTTTCTTTCTCAACTATTTCCTAATACTTTGCGGGGAGAGATTTTTTGTGTTATTTTACCACCGCCTAGGAATGTAATTTCTTCTCTCACCTGCCAGGTCGAGTTCAATTACGTATACTCATAGGTGAATAACTGAAATTATTAGCCTCATTGCTTAAGTGCAAAACTATTCAAAGAAGAGAATTGAGAGGCAGAAAAGACAGACTTCAGCAACAATTTTGAGGAAGAACAAATATTTTTTGTGCTGTGAAAAAAATGTTATAACGGCCAGAAGAACTGGAGTCATTTAATTATACTGGGTTTATGCCATTAACGGTGTTTAAAAGGGCCTACATACTTCACTTTCTGATGGCCCTTTTGGAAAATTGGAAGATGAAGGTGGAGAGTCTATTAGTCTAGGACAGATTCGCCGGAAGAGAAGAACCAATATACTGCAGAATCGAAGGAAATTGGGTTAAAACATCCTTCAAGCTCCCTAGTCGGAGTCAGGAGAAGAGAGTTTCAAACAAAAATGGCATGCTACCAGCAGAGTTCAGTACCCATTAAAGACTCCACTGCGGCACCTGTGGCTCAGAGGGTAGAGTGCCAGCCCCATATACCAAGGGTGGTGGGTTCAAACCCAGCCCTAGCTGAATTGCAACAAAAAATAGCCAAGTGTTGTGGTGGGCACCTGTAGTCCCAGCTACTCAGGAGCCTGGGGCAAGAGAATCACCTAAGCCCAAGAGCTGGAGGCTGCTGTGAGCTGTGACACCAGGGTACTCTACCAAGAGTGATAAAGTGAGACTCTGCCTCTAAAAAATAATAAATAAATAAATAAATAAAAAGCTGGACAGCTCATTGAGAGAGAGGTACAGAGAAAATGTTGAAAGGTTGAGGAACTGTTCCATAATGTAGATGAACGAAAATCTACTGGTGAAAAAATGCCGTTGTGGGCAATTTTAATGGGAGAAATTTCTCCCCACATTCTCTGGTAGACATCACCTATGAAATAGTATCTGTGTTCATTTCATTTTTATTTTTAATTTTTGCAAAAGGCATTAACTCATATGCCACTTTTTATTTATTTTTGCGTACATCGATGCATTTATGGGGTTCAACGTACTGATTTGATAGACAATGTGAAATGGTTACATTGAACTAAATAATGCATAGTCTTACTCTGTTGCCCAGGCTAGAATATCATCGTGGTGTTTTTAACTCACAGCAACCTCATACTCTTGGGCTCCTGCCTCAGCCTCCTGAGTAACTGGGACTACAGGTGCCTGCCACAAATCCCAGCTACTCTTTTCTTTTTTTTTTTTTTTTTCCAGTAGAGATGGGGTTCTCACTCTTGCCCAGGCTGGTCTCTCACGCCTGAGCTCAAGCTGTCCTCCCTCCCTGGCTCCCAGAGTGCTGGGATTACAGACTTGAGCCACCGCACCTGACCCAGGGTTCATTTCTGGGTATGCTGACACATGAACAAACACACCCAGGTGCACGCATCTTTTCAGTTTGCAAAGTGTGACCCGCAAAGTGAATTTCTCAGTCTTGGGGACTGTTCTCTCTAACGACTCAGAATTCACTTTGGTGTCCAAGGTCAGGGGGTCTGCCTGAGGACTAGACTTTTAAAAATGAGGGGACAATTGAAGAAAGGTGCAGAATCACAGTCAAAGCTACAGCATGGCTTGTGGAACTAGATGCCCCGTGAATTCACATCAACAGAATCTGCAAACTGTTTAGCTCCGAGGTCAGACCTCATGAAGCTTGATCAGAAAACAAACAAGGATGCCCGTCTGGATTTGGCATTGCAATATGTTTTTGCCTTGGTGACCTTGTTTAGGAGACAGGCTGGGAGGTTTATGTACATGAGACAAAAGACAAATCAGAGCCCAAGTCCAGATATTGTGAACAACTTTCCCCTGGGTTAGGTTTGATCCATCCTCTTTGGACCAGATCCCAGAAGTCCTTTTTCGTCAGTGAATGGGAGAAAAACCAAAAGCAGATACCTCAGAAAATTTCAAGCAGTGTTATTTTTATTTATTTTTCTGTATTTAATTCCGTCAAAATAATTCGCATCTTTATTAAGCAAGCAAACGGTGGATAGCTTCACAGCCTCAGTTGCTTGGAAACTTTTTGGATGGGACATTTTGGTTTCTTGGCATGAATCTATGCATTATGATGATGATAGATTTGCAGAGGAATTTCCTTGAAAAAACTGAATGCCTTGGGCCGGTACCTGTGGCTCAAAGGTGTACAGCGCCGGCCCCACATGCCAGAGGTGGTGAGTTCAAACCCAGCCCTGGCCAAAAACTGCAAAAAAAAAAAAAAAAGAAAGAAAAACTGAATGTCTTTATGCATGTTTTAAGTCTGAATCGTGCCACCTCTCAAATTCACATGACACAAGGCTAGTTCCAAAGGTGTTTATATTTGCAGATAGGTCCTTTAAGGTGGTAACTAAGGATAATGAGGTCATAAGGTGAGGCTGCATTGCACTAAGTTGTGTCCTTATAAAAAGGTGGTGCCCGTAGCTCAGAGGATACAGCACTGGCCACATGCACCCAGGATGGCTGGTTCGAATCCTGCCCAGGCCTGCTAAACAGCAATGGCAACAACACCAAAAAATAGCCAGGCATTGTGGCTGGCACCTGTAGTCCCAGCTCCTTGGGAGGTTGAGGCAAGAGGATCTCTTAAGCCCCAGAGTTGAAGGTTGCTGTGAGGGGGTCCTTATAAGTCCTTATAAGAAGGACTTTACCTAACAAATGCAATCAGTGTGACCTAATTCTTTGTACCCTCAATGAACCTGAAACGATTAAAAAAAATCATAAAGTTATTTTGCAAATCATCTGTATCATTTTCTGCCCCCCATGCACAGACGCGCACCCCAGTTTTTCTGAAGCATGCCACTTGCCAGCACTCAGCATTGCCAACAGGCCAAAGGGATATTTTTATTATTCTTTTTGTTTAGACCATTCCAATACGTACGCTATTGTCTCATAGGGTTTTATTTTCCATTCTTCAACTGCTAATCCCTGCCAGCGTCTTTTCTTGTATTTATCTGCCACACACATATCTTCACTGGTGATGTATCCGTTCACATATTTTATCCACTTATTTTTATATATCGGCTGATTTGTTGTCCCTTTATTGAATGTAAAAGAATGTGAAACAGAAAGCCACAGATGAGGAGAAATATAATATATATAAATATAATAAATGTATATAATAATATATATTGAGACAGAGTATGACTTTGTCACCCTCGGTAAAGTGTCGTGGCATCATAGCTCACAGCAACCTTAAACTCTTGGGCTCAAGTGATTATCCTGCCTCAGCCTCTGGGGTAGCTAGGAGAACAGAAGCCTACCACAGTGCCCAGCTAGGTTTTCTATTTTTATTTATTTATTTATTTTATTGAGACAGAGCCTTGAGCTGTTCCTTTGGGTAGAGTGCAGTGGCATCACAGCTCACAGCAACCTCCAACTCCTGGTCTCAATCCAGTCTCCTGCCTCCACCTCCCAAGTAGCTGGGACCACAGGTGCTGCCACAACGCCTGGCTATTTTTTTTTTTTTTGGTTGCAGCCATCATTGTTGTTTGATGGGCCTGGGCTGGATTCGAACCTGCCACCTAAGGTGTATGAGGCTGGCGCCTTAGCCACTTGAGCCACAGGCACCGAGCCAGGTTTTCTATTTTTAGTAGAGATGGTCTCTAGCTCAGGCTGGTCTCAGACTCCTGAATTCATGTGATCCACTTGCCTTAGCCTCCCACGGGGCTGGGATCACAGGCATCGGACACCATACCCTGCCCTCTTTAACATTTTTTTTTCCTTTCATGCACCATGTTTTTCTTGGGGTCATATTAGAAAATATTTGTATAATAAACTCCTCTTTCAAAGACTTAAACATATCTGCTGGCCTAAGGGAATGGAGCAGATGATAAACATCTTACAACAGCAGGTAGGAAAAGGATTCTGAGAAAACCAGAAAATGTGCATTTCTGCAAAACTGAGATCCTGCAAATGACACTAATGGAATTGGCTGGTACAAAATCCCTGTCTAAGGAATGATACCGGTAGGATAAGCCGGATGTGGTGAAGATGGCTTTTCTAAATACCCAGTATCAAAGGATTTATGGCACACAGATTTCTGGACTCAGTCCCATTATCTCTATAACCGCCAGAGTATAAAACGAAGCTTCGTTGCCAGAGAAATACTCAGTTGAGTGAATTCAAACCTGTAAAACAAGGTGCTTAAAGATGTGAGAAGCTCGTTTGTATTTTTTTTTGTTTGTTTGTTTAAAGAGACCTTTTTGGAAATCACCTGTGAAGTTTCTGCATGCATGATAGAATTTTTTGGATTAGAAATATGCAAATGAAGAAACAAATATTTGGTGATGTCTTCTCCAAAATTGCAAAAATGCAAGAAGCAGACCACCTAGTTACAGGGCAGCATGTGGTTTTGTTTGTTTGTTTGTTTTCTTTTCTTTTCTTTTAAGAGACAGAGTGTCACTTTGTCGCCTTCAGTAGAGTGCTGTGGTGTCACAGCTCACAGCAATCTCCAACTTCTGGGCTTAGGCAATTCTTTTGCCTCAGCCTCCAGAGTAGCTGGGACTACAAGTGCCGTTGACAACGCCTGGCTATTTTTTGTTGCCTTTTTGCTGGGGCCAGGCTCAAACCTGCCACCCTCATTATTTGGGGCCGTCACCCTATCCACTGAGCCATAGGCGCCTCCCAGCTTTAGGTATTTAGATCTGTTCCCTTTTTGCAGAAATAGAGAAATTGTGTGGACTGGATGGTATTGGGGAATAGTGTTTGTGAGCTCTTTAGAAGCTTTTTGTCTTCTCTTGCTACCTATGGTAATTGAGTCACAAAATTAAAACAAATAAAGAAAAGGTGAAGTTTGTCTTGTGCTGCACTTTGATTTTGAAACTGCCTCTGGTGTTCTGGCATTAATCAAAATTACCTTGCATCTGGTTCCTAGGAGAAAAAACCAACAACAACAAAAAATTACCTTACAGCTGTCAACGATTTCAACTGAGAAAGCAGAACCATTAGCCACAGTCACATTAATAAATGAGTTCGGTCTAAATTATGGATCTGTAAAATCATTTTCTGCAAGGCTGAATGGATATTACTTATGCCAGAGTCCTCTGCTGTCAGGAAATGTGATTCTATTTTCAACAGAGCCATTATATACACACAACGATGCACAACTTAGCTATATAAATGTGTAAAATTGTGCTTGTATATGCATATCAATGAATAAATGAATATATATGATTATGTATATATAATGAACATATATTAATATGTTGCTAATATATTATCGATTAATAATATATTTAGATGTTATTAATGACATGTTAATATTTTAATTATATATTAATATAATTGATTAATAATGTGTTGATATAATATTAACAATGTACCCATATATGACTTTAGCCAAATGGGAATCTATACTTTTTATTTATTTTTTTTGAGCCCAGAGTCTCACTATGTCGCCTTGGGTAGAGTGCTGTGCTATCATAGCTCACAGCAACCTCCAGCTCCTGGGCTCAGGTGATTCTCTTGCCTCAGCTCTGGCCTCCACTTCCTGAGCAGCTGGGACTACAAGTGACAGCCACAACACCCGGCCAATTTGTTGTTGCCGCTGCCATTGTTGTTTGGCAGGCCCAGGCCGGATTTGAACCTGCCAGCTCCAGTGTACGTGGCTGGCGCCCTAGCCGCTGAGCTGTAGGTGCTGAGCTGAGAATCTGTACTTTTTAGAAAAGAATATCATAGAATATTTAACTCATTTTTATTTTTATAAAATTGGTATTGTGTCATGTCCATTAGGAATTTATTTGCAGAACAACATGACCTTAAATTAATCATATAATTTCAGAGATCAGGACTCAGAATAGAACTAACATATGGAAATGTTACAAGTCAAAACACATTAAAAAAAAAGCTAGATTCTGCAGGAAAAAATTATAAGTGCCAGATATGAACAGAATACAGGGTACTGATTTTATGATTAGGCACAGTCCTAGTTCTTAAAAATAAAGAAAATTAGAGCCAGGGTGGTGCCTGTGGCTCAAAGGAGTAGGGCGCTGGCCCCATATACCACAGGTGGCAGGTTCAAACCCAGCCCTGGCCAAAAAGTGCAAAAAAAAAAAAAAAAAAAAAAAAAGAGAGAGAGAGAAAGAAAAAAGAAAACTAGATAGCCATATTTAAGAATGTAGACATTTAAGAAAAGAAATCACCTCTGAATTCTCGGAAGAATCAGTGTAAACACCAAAACCTCCAGAGTCAGGACACTATAATTACTTAACATGCCCCCAAACAAAAGTGCTAAAACAAACCAAAGCCTTAATTAAATATGGACAAGACTCTGCATCTTTGGAGATTTCTTTTAATGAAACTAAAAAAACAAAAACAAAAAAAGAAACCTCTGATGTTATTTGAGGAAACTAAAAATATCAAGTCTGTTCCAGTCTCCTATATCTTGACTTCACATAAAAAAGTGAAAACCTTATAGCTCGGACCCCAACCGTACAAAAGCAATTCATGTAACCAACACGTTTAAAGTCCTGTAATATTCTCAGAATAAAGAATAGAAACCATGAGGAAAAGTCGATTATTTTCTTCATTTGGGGGTCTCCTGTGAAGATCGACCATGCCGTTTTTAGTACGGAATCAAATCTTCCACCGTGAAAACATAAAAATGTAGCAAGCTCACGGAACCCCAGAGTAGCATTCTGAAAAGTTAGTATAAGGAGCTTGTCAGTCCCAGTTCTCAGATACAAAAGTAAATTTCACCTTGCTGTATTCCTTCTTGTGGTTTAGAACCAGGGGCAAAGTAACCACAGGCTGTCCAAGTGCAGGGAAACCTAGGTCACTGGGACCCTATTCCAAGATGGCGTGGGTAAGAGGCTCTTTTAAAATTACCATATTGATTTATTTTGTAATTGACAGAAAAATTGTACTTATTTGTGGTGCACAAGAGTGATGTTGTGTTCTAGGCCCAGGAAAGGGAAATTCAAGGTAACTTACATCTCCAGAACTTCACTACTTTGTGGTGGGGGTGCCTGTGGCTCAAAGGAGTAGGGTGCTGGCTTCGTATACCAGAGGTGGCAGGTTCAAACCCGGCCCCAGCCAAAAACTGCAAAAAAAAAAAAAAATGTACATTCTTGGTCATTGTCAAACATATAGTATATTGTGATTAATTATAGTCACTTAGCCGTACAATAAACTTCTCAGCTTATTCTTTCTGTCTAACTAGCTGAAATTTCATCTCTGTAAAGTTCTTGCAATCCTGCACCTCAGCCTCTAGTCCAACTACACTTTGCTTGTGAGTTTGGGGTTGTTAGAGATTCCACTTATGCGTGAGATTGTCCAACTTTTTTTCTTCCGTGCCCAGCTTATTTCACTTAATATCCTGTTCTCTACATTCACTCTATGGTACCCCCTATGACCTGAAAAGATAGAGTTAGACCCCCACTTAGATGTAATTAATTGGTAATTTATTTTACCTGCTGCAGGGGCTGCTGCCTGGAGAGACAGTTAGCACCAAGCAGGGGGGTGGGTTGCCTTTTATAGGTTTTGTGCAAGCATATTACAGAAGTGAAACGTGGCTTTTTAAGGGGGGTTACAGCTCGGGTAGTCATGGATACAGCAATGGTTACAGTAATGCAACAATGATTTATACAGCTTTGGTTGACAATGGATACATCTCATATCACAATGGTTATGGTTATACAACAGTAATTAATCAAGTCTCAGTGAGTTTTCCACCAGTGTTCATCTACTGATAACTTGGGGGTTTTGGGAAACTTGGGACTTTTCTTCCTTTTTCTGAAGCTTGTTCTTGGCAACCCTAGGGGAAAGGAGGGGGCCTGGGAACGTGGCTGGAAAGCATGTTCTCAGCCACCCTGGGGGGAGGAGGGACTTGCCTTGTTCCTGGAGTTGACTCTGGGTGGAGGGGGGAGGAGGAGGGAAATGTGCTCGGAAGCTGGTCACAACCACTCCCGCTGTCTTGAAAGAC
>CAUYTI010106261.1:0-53304 GCA_963575145.1 Galago senegalensis | reverse complement strand
CTTCTTCCATGACCTGGCAATTATGAATTGGGCTGCAATAAACATTCTGATACAAACATCTTTATTGTAATGTGATTTTTTATCTTCTGGGTATATACCTAATAGTGGAATTGCAGGATCGAATGGCAGGTCTATTTTTAGATCTGAATGTTTCCTTTATGGAGCATCCCATGGCTGCTTCTCTGCATTTGTAAATGTTTAAGCATTTTTCCTTTCCTTAGCTGCCTGTTTTTCCCTAACTTGAGAGTTTGCTATTTGCCCTGAGACCTTAATTCTGAGTAGGGTTAAGACAAATTATAATTGCAGTCTGTAAATTGTAACTTTAGGAGCGATGCCCTCTTTAACCCTCAGCATAACTCAGCTGAAATCACTCTGAGTTACATTATCATTTAATTCAAAGATAGTTCATTGCTGACAAGAAGCACCATTTTATTATTAGCTATATGAATATTATTCAGTTTACATATATGTATTTAGAATGAAACAATATATATAAGTAGCATTCACGTGTGCAGTGTATGTACTTCTGGGTCGATGAATTCACTTTCATTATTCACATATGGTTACAACAAAAAGGTAATGAAAAACAAAATCATGAATAGAGTCTTTCTGCTGTTGATGTTAAATCATAAAATTTGGTTAAATGTTTGATATATTAGTGTTCGCATTTCTCCTTTCCTAAGAAGTCTTTCCTACTTCTAGGATGATATTCGTTCACTTCTTACATTTTGCAAGATAACTTACATTTTGCATCATAATCGGGAACTAGCTTTTCAGGAGAGTGGACGCAGACAGGAAATGCTCACTTTATTCAGCTGTCTATTCTCTTTTATCCCCAGCAGAAAATAATGTAACAAACTTCATCTCATTTTACATATTACTTCTCCCCGTGGATTTCTTAAATTCAGCTTTTCTGTTTCCTTAAAGAAAATCAAAACTCCAAGATTAAAATAACCCTTTTCTCTGTCCCTTTGCCCTCCTATGACCTACACCCCATAATACACACAGACTCTAGAGTATACTTTGACAAGGTCCTGTAACCTTTCTTTAATCATTTTTTCCACTAACATTCTACATATTTACAGAGACTCAAACCACTTCTGATGTGTTTTATATTCACATTTTCATCATAGATATGACTTTAGTGACATTGAAAATACAAAACCAAAGTGCTGATTTTATTTTTCTATTTATCCTTGACTTCTTTAGAAGATATCCGCATGCATTTAATTTGATAATAGATACAGAGGGTACCAAAAAATGTGTAAACATTTTAAGAAAGGAAAATGCTGTATCAAATTGCAAAATACACAAACCTGTCTGACTTCTGTAATTACAAGAGATATAATATATTACATATAACAAATATCTTTGATATATTGAGTATTATAATTTTAATACAATTTATTTCTTTAAAATGTATTTTTTGGCACCTTTTTCATATCTGGTGTAACTCAACCAATTTAATTATTTCTCTCTATGTCTACTTATTAATTTTCCTTTTAAACATTTAAACATGAAACTATAAAGTAGAAAGAATAATCAATTAATGTAGGTAATTATATTCCAGTATTAGAAAGTTGTTGACCCAGAATCATTTGAGACAAAAGTGAAAATGGAAAGTACTTTGTTGAAAGTTGAATAATCCAACATGAGGCATACATTTTTCCTCTCTAATAAACGCAGTAAAAATCATTTGTTGCACCACACTTTTCATCAATATCTAAGTGATATTTTTTCATCAATATCTAAATGATTTTTTTCTTTTTCTTTTAAATTACCTGCACTGGTGTTCTTCTGTTGTATTTCTTCTATTACATTTCACATTTCTCCAGTTTCTCGCATTACAGCATGAGTTATTTTTTATTTTTATACTTTAAAAATTGTGCAGAATCAGTTCCCTTCTCTTACTTTTCATAAGTAACTATTTGTAAACAAGCTGTGGATTTCTGAATCCCTTCTTCAATTGCCATGCATTCTTGTTAAATTGTAGTTTTGTCATTTTAGATTTGTTTTAAATCTTGCATGTAAGTTTCTACCATAAAAATTTTAAAAAGAGCAAATAGATAAAAAGTGTCATTTGAAAATTGAGGAGGGAAGGATTTGGAATGAAAGTTCCACTCATAGAGCTATATGGCATGGCTTTCACTTTTTTTGAATGAAAGCGGTGGATTCTGTAAACTTACAAATATAAGTTTAGTTATACTTAGTTATTTCATCCAAATCCCAGCAATTTATCTTAGTAGAAAATCATAGACATACAGAAAGGTTTTCTATAACAATGTTGAGACATTTTAAATTTTACAGATTTGGAAATTGTATCAACTTGATATATAATAGCAGGAGATTCATTGCCTACATCATGATTCATTCTTTAAACTCATTTATGAATTTTATTAAAATAATGTTCCAGAAAAAAAAAAGTTTCTTGTATAAGAACCCTACTTATATGTTTAACTAACTTATATGTTAATTCCACTGTCATTTCCTTCCACTGTTCTATTAATGTTATTTATCAATTGAAAATGTGAATATTTAGATTCTGACTACTCTAAGCATTGTCACCATTTTCATCACAAAATAGTAAGAGACACCCTAGTAACTATTATGCCTACATTTTCAGTAGCTTAACAAATTAAAGATGTGTTTCGTATTCCTGTGAACTCAATTTGTGTCAGTAATCTTCCATCTAATTTTTTTTTAAACAATTGGCCTCCCATATTCTTGAGGGAATATAAAAACAGAGTTGGAATATTTTTCTGGAAGTTTTACTAGGCCATGTCAGAAAGTGAATCACACCTCACTCCCCACACCTTCGGACCACAAATGGGAAGGTTGGCCAGCAAGCATTCTTTCCCTGAGGCCTGGAATTAGAAACTGGGGGCAAAAGTGTGCTATTGTCAGTTACAGAGAATGTAATATGTTTTTCATCTTTTATTTGTATTAAACTTTTCTGTAATATTTTGGCCTGGAAATATATTTCTATCCTGATCTCATAATATATGGGATGAGAATCCCCCAAAGTGGGTTAGATTTATATAACTTTAGCCACTGAGGAGTTTACTATCAAAAACCTTCTTATATTGAAGACTTGATGAATGTTTAATGAAGGAATCACAAGATCTTTCCCTAGTTAAGCAATTCTGAGAAGAAATTGGATACTACTGACTCAAAATAGCTGTGGTAAATGGAAAAGTAGAGATTTTAATAGCTGGATTTTAAGGAAAATGTTAAAATATATATTAATTGCAGTTACTCAAATTAATATTTATTAAATTTATTGATATGAATAGAAATTAATAAAAATTCAAGGCATGATTTTTATAGTTGATTCACAAAATTTAATAAGAATAGAAAGAGTGAATATTAACATAGAATTTCTAGTATATTGAGAATTGTAGATTTGAAATCTTTGTGTTCTCATCCATTAAATATCAGGAATGTTTATCTACCTTATCAGATAGATTTCAATGTTTGTGCATTTGCATGTATTTACTATAATTACAGGATAGGAAATTATATGGTCTTAGCCAGGTAACTTGTTTTAGAAATAGGTCAAGAAATAGTTCCCAATAAGTAAAAATATAGGTGAAGAAATAATTATGTCCCAGCATATATGTTTAACTGTTAATTTTGGCCTGGGGCTAAAGGTTTTGGAGTAAATTCTGGATTATTCGTCCTTTGTGGAAAAATAGTAAAAAACCTAAAAACACAGGTAACAACCATAACTAGAAGTTTTCTAAAAAAGAAAAGCTTTCGACCTGATGGCTTCACTGCTGAATTCTCATCTACATTAAAGAGGAACTAATACCATACTACTCAAATTCTCAAAAAAAAAAAAAAAATGGAGATAAAGGAATACTTCTGAGCTCATGCTATGATGCCAGAATTAAATGGATACCAAAACCAATACAAAGACAAAACAAAAACAAAAAAATAAAAACAACATGTTGATATCACTGATAAGCATAGATGCGCTATTCCTTAACAAAATTAGTAAACTGAATTCAACAATACATTGAAAAGACCATTCTTCATAACCAAGTTGAGTTCATCCAGAAGGGCAATGAGAGGTCAACACATAAGTCAATAAACATGATGCATCCCATTAACAGAATCAATAAAAATAAACCCATATTATCATCTCAATAAGTACTGAAAAAGCATTTGATAAAATTTAATATTCATTTATGATAAAAATCTTTTAAAAATTAGGTATAGAAGGAACGTACTTCAAAATAATAAAGGCCATAGATGATAAATTGACAACTAACATCATATGGAATGGCAAAAATTGAAAGCCTTTCCTTTAACATATGAAACAGGACAAGATCCTGACTATAAACACTTTCATTCAACATAATCCTGGAAGTTCTTATAAGAACAATTAGCCAAAAGAAGGAAAATGGATGAAGATACCCCATTATCCTTATTCACAGATGACATGATTTTATATTTAGAAAAACTTAAAGATGCCACTAAATAACTATTAGAAGTGATAAACATAGGGTAGCACCTGTGGCTCAGCTGGTAGGGTACCAGGTCCATATACCAGGGGTCATGGGTTCACACCCAGCCTTGGCTGAAGTGCAACAAAAAATAGCTGGGCGTTGTGGCAAGTGCCTGTATTCTCAGCTACTTGGGAGGCTGAGGCAAGAGAATCCCTTAAGCCAGGAGCTGGAGGTTGCTGTGAACTGTGTGACTCCATGGAGGGCAATAAAGTGAGACTTTGTCTCTACAAAAAAAAAAAAAAAAGAAGAAGTGATAAACAAATTTGGTAAGGTTACAAAATACAAAATTAACATAGAAAGATTAGAAACATTTGTATGTTTCTAACATACATTCATAACAGCAATCTTTAAAAGGAGTAAAAAAGCAATACATTTAAAATAGCTATGACTAAGAAAGATATAAAATACCTGGGCATTAAAGAAATAAATTAAATACTATATAATAAATACTACAAAATATTGATGAAAGAAACTGGGAAAGACACCAAAAAAATTAGATAAATTACATACTCATTTATTAGGATTAGAAATTATGGGGAAAACACCTATTATTTGCTGTTCCACAAGAATGTAATACGTTTTTCATCTTTTCTTTGTATTTAACTTTTCTGTAGTATTTTGCCCTGGAGAGCTATTTCTATCCTCACCTCATACTATGTGGGATGACCATTCTAAAAAATGAATGAGTTCATTTCACATAGCTTTAATCACAGAAGAATTTATTATCAAAAAAGCTGGAAGAATAAATATTTTTAACATGTCAATATGACTAATAATAATTTAGAGATCCAATGAAATCCATATCAAAATTTCAGTGATATTCTTCACAGAAGTATAAAAAAATCCCAAAATTTATGTGAAACTACCGAAGACCCCAAATAGCCAAAGTAGTCCTGAGTAAAAAGAACAAAACTGGAAGCATCACACTACCTGATATCAAAATATACTGTCAAAATATGGTAACAAAAGAAGAAAGACACTGCCATAAACACCTACACATAAGCTGATGGGAAAGAATCAAATAACTTAGAAATAAATCTGCACATGTAAAAAAGCCAACTAATTTTGAACAAAGTTGCCAAAATTATGCAATAGAAAAAGGAACAGTTTCTTCGATAAATGGTGCTGGGAAAACTGGATGTGAAGAATAAAACTAGAGGCTTATCTCTCGCCATGTAAAAAAGCAAAACAAAATGGGAAAAGGCTTCTTAAAATGGGTAAAGACTTTGAAACCTGAAGCTATACAACTAATGAAAGAAAACACAGAGGAAACGCTTCAGAATAGTAGTCTGGGAAAAGATCTTTTATGTAAGATCTCAAAAGCACGGGCAACAAAAGTAAAAATTGGTAAATTGGATTACACCATGCTAAAAAGCTTATGTAGAACAAAGGGGAAACAGTCAGCAAAGTAAAGAGGAAACCCGTAGAATGGGAGAAAATATTTGCCAACTACCCACCCAAAAAAGGATTAAAAACCTTAATATAAAAAGAATTCAAACAACTCAGTACTAAACAATAATCTGAAAAAAATTAAAAGATCTGCATAGATAATTCTCAAAAGAAGTCATACAAAGTTTCAACATGTACATGAGAAAAAATGCACAATATCCCTAATCATCAGAGGAAAAACAAATCAAAGCCACAATGAGATAGAATCTCATCCCAATAGAACTGGCTTTGATCCCAAAAGACAGGCAATTATGAATGGTCACAAGGGTGTGGATAAAGGATAAACTTTATATACTCTTTTCTTTTTTTTTTTGAGACAGAGCCTCAAGCTGTCCCCCTGGGTAGAGTGCTATGGCATCACACTCACAGCAACCTCCAACTCCTGGGCTCAAGGGAGTCTCCTGCCTCAGCCTCCCAAGTAGCTGGGACTACAGGTGCCCGCCACAACTCCTTGCCATTTCTTGGTTGCAGCCATCATTGTTGTTTGGCGGGCCCGGGCTGGGGATTCGAACCCACCACCTGAGGTGTATATGGCTGGCGCCTTAGCCGCTTGAGCCACAGGCTCCGAGCCAACTTTATATACTCTTGGTAGGAATGTAAATTAGTCTGGCCACTATGGAAAATCGTATGGAGGCTCCACAAGAAACTAAAAATAGACCTACTGTATAATCCAGCAATTACACTACTGGGTATCCATATCAAAAAGAAAGGAACTCAATATATGAATAAATGTAGGTAGTCCCATAATCATTCTGGCATTATTTCTGGTAGCCAAAATGTGGAATTAAGCTTAAATGCTCATCAATGGATAAATGGATAAAGCAAGTGTGTTATATATATGCAATGAATATTTTCAGCCACAAAAAGAATGAAATCCTGTCATTTGCAGCATTATGTACAAAAACTGGAGCTTAACATGCTAAGCGAAATAAAGCAAGAATAGGGTGACAAATATCACATATTCTCACTAACATGCAGGAACTAAGAAAGTGAATCTCGTGAATATAGAGAATAGATGTGTGGTTACCAGAGGCAGGAATGGCAGGGGGAATAGGCATAAAGAGCAGTCATGATTAACTAGTACAAATATCAACTTATTAGAAGAAATAAGGCTGAGTATTCCAGAGATCCGTGGGATAATCATAGTTAACATTCATTTGTATTATTCATTTTGAAAGCGACAAAGGAGAATAATTTGAAACTTTGCACCATAATGAAGGAATAAATGTTTATAGTGACAGATATCCCAAATGACGCTGATTTGATCTTCACACATATGAATGTATCGGATTACTTTATGTACTTCAAAATATGTGCATCTACTAATTACCAATACAAATAACCTAAAATAGAAAGAAAAATAAATATTACAAAAATAAATATTGAAGCCCCTAAGTTCTCCTCGTAAGTTGTCTTATATCAATCTCCTCTATATCGATCTCCTCCAATAAGTATGCCATTATTATCTTTTGGGTTTATTCGTTCTGTTTTCAGAGGAAGTGGAAAGTTTAGGTGGAAGAGGATATAGAAATTCATAATTTTTGCTGAATATGTAAGATTTTATAGAAACGGTGCCCTTGGAACAAGAGTATTTTGACTTCTATGATTAAGCAGATGACATGTGAAAGAAAATTAAAAAACTCACTGATGTTTTAAGATCAAAAATCTGTGTATTTTTATGATATTATCCCAGAGTATGAGGATATAACAGTGATTATTATTTAAGATCTATTCCTTAATAGTTTCAATACTTACCATCCAGTAGCTTCCAGGAGAGACAGATAGAATGAATATCTAAAAATAAATTATAATGAAAGTAACATATAAAATAAAAGATATTTTATTCTTTTCAATGATATTCCCATTCAAAAAAATATGGCTTTTCCATGGACAGAAATAAATGGAAAATCACAGTTTAAAATATATTTGATTAATATTAATATTGTTTATATTTCTCTAAAATATTAGTTTGTGTTATATGGATATATATTTGTACATTTACTGTACATACATGTACACATGTATAAGCACACATTCATACATGTATGTGTGTAAGCACACATGTATGTGTTATAAATATGCATGTGTGTTTATATATCTATAAATAAATTTTGTCTTACACATATCACTTTTTAGGTAGCTATGTATGTGTATAGTATTGTATATGGATAAGCACACGTGTTTGCCGCAAATATAAATCCCTTCATGTAGTTCCAATATACAATGAAAGAATACAGATTCAAGCTATTTATAAACATAAAAATACTGCACTTAAATATATCTGCCCATTTTATAAATATAATAGTGTATTATTCAATATGGCTACAATACTTTGGTAATTGCTATTGATGCTGACTAAACATATTGAAATAGGAAAAGTTTTCATTTTTCATATTGGTAAAAATCCCAAAGTTTAAAAACGTTTGAAAAATTTAAAGTACAAATTTAAAGTGGAAAAATTTCAGTTGAAAGTATATATGAGGAAACTCTATTTCTCAAAAAAAAAGTATATTTCATATGTAGCTCAAATAACACAAGGAAAATAAGAACACAATTAGATTCCAAGGAAGTAAGTGTGCATCTAAAATTTCATCAACATGTCCTTATTTGATGAATTCCAGTAGAGGTGAGAAACATCCTTTGTTCTCAGCATGTTATAATCGGGTATTACTACTCCATAAGCATACCTGTTATTTATGTATAAATTTACATTCTGGATTTGTGCTAGATGAGAAGTTCTAGTAGATAAAATATGTTCTGCCATCTGTGTTTTTACTCAGGTAGAGGACCATATTTTAAAGGAGGGCTTAGATTACTGAGAGTATATTCTGTTTGATAACATCATGTGTTGGTTTTGAAGTATGAGCCATTGACAAACTCCATTAGGTCATGGTTCTAAATCAGAGTCTCCAAAAACCTGACCAAGATACAGAGAGTTCCCTGAGTGAACATGGTCATGGAACTTTTCTTTTGAAAAGGGCAGGTGAGGAGCAGAATTTAAGGTAAGGAGAATTGAATTGCCATGGGGGAATTGTTAGATAGGGAGAGAGCAATACAATCTCATAAAAGAATTAATTATCTGGCTGAAAATTGTTGTGCATTCTCAGTTAGTGATAATGTCTATACTTCATGAAGAACCCTGAGATGAAATGGGCAACTTGGAACTACTTCTACAAAGCATTATTTTTTGCTTTGGCAGCTATTGTGCTAATGCAAGAGAGATAAACCTTTGGAATTCAATGAAGGATATGGCTATAGTAAGCAATGCATTTTTTTTATTAAGTCATTTATACATAGATGGAAAAAATGAAAACTTTACCTCTTTCATGTTTACATGGATGGAGCTGGAAAATATTCTTCTTAGTAAAGTACCTCAGGAATGGAAAAAAAATAAGCAATGCATTTTTGATGGTGCTCCTGAAGTTGAGTTAAAATCACAATAGTTTGTCTAAATTGCTTATGTATAAATAGAAGAAATGACTTCTCATACTTCTTGATGTCTAAAAAGAGGCTATTGAGAGCCTTCCTCAGAATACAGAAGTGTTGGTCATGACTGAGCTCTCAAAGTAGAATATCTGCTACGAGATACTAAGTCAATTCATAAGGAAGTGTCCAGTCTTCAAAAAAAAAACTGGCATTCCTTTTGATAGTAATAATCAATTGAACATAGAAATTTTCTCACTTGTCACTAGAATAAATTTATATAATTATTTTTACATCAGAAGAGAATGTTTTGCTCTCTTTACATAGGGTCATGCTGTAAATAATAAATTATGTTCTGCCAAAATAGTAGTCATTTAACTTTTGAAAATTTATGTCATTTTTCCGCCAGGTTGATAGCAAGTAAATAGTATTCTTTTATGAATTTCTTTGTTTTCTGAACAACGTGGCAGATAATCTTCATACTATATAAGAATGGAATCACAAGGTAAATTTAGAACTTTAAATCTGGCTATGGGAAATGGAAGGGTTTGCAGAGAACCTCTGGGGCAGACTATTCAGGTATGTTTTTATCATTCCCCAGTAAAGGCAAAAAGACATAAACTTGCTTAATCTAGAGATATAATGGGGAAAGGCAGAGCAAAGACCCACTATAGTGCAGTAAGTGGCTTCACAAGAAATTTATAACAGAAATTGATAATTGGTTTAGGTACTACCTGGAAACAGAAGATAATGGTTGTGTTGATGGACTTGAGGTCTTGAACAAATATATATATATTCTTGCCTACTGTGATTTCTTCACCGGCAGAGAGGGAATTAAATAGACTAGTACATCACACAAAAAGGTCTTTAAGTATAGGCTTTCAACAATAAATTTGAGCTCTTCCTTTGCCCCGTTTCAGGGATATTGAGGGAATCTTGGTGGTATTCCTTTTATAGATCCCTTTCCAGTTATTTTGCCTATGTCAGTGAACTTTTTGGTCCATAGAGTGTCATGTGCTGCAGCAAGATGCTTATCTGGAGTACACATAACATAGAATGAGGAAAGCAAAAATAACTAGAGTGGAGCTAACTTTATCATAAGTGGAAGAGGCTCTTAAACCTCAGGAAGTAGCCTATATAGCATGCATTTAATATTATAAATCCATTTGTAAGTATCTTTTATGAAATTTGTAGGAATGGTATCACAGAGCAGGAAAGAATGATTTCCAGTCAAAAGCACAAGAGTTATGGTTAAGGACTGAGAGAATAATCTGTGGATTTTTGAAATACTTACAAACCACATGGTGTGTTTAGTCAAAGAGTTTGAGCAAAGATACTAGGGTTTAATGTAGGAAGAGTAGTATCAGTATACCAGAAATCATGAGGATGGCCATCTACATTTATCGTTAATTTACTTTGATGTTTAAGAGTATGACAGAACTTTAGGTGCTTTTTACTTCTCAGAGTATAGTCATTGATTTGAATTTTGGGAATTTCTCTTAATCTTGTTATTTATTTTATCTTTCTGAAATGGGACAGTGTTGGGGTCCTGCCCCAGGGGCAGGGCATGCTAAGACCTGTAGACCTGGTGCCACCAACTGAAGAAATATAAAGTTAGGAGTGACTATCATGAAAGAGACATGAGACACAGAATAGAATTTTCAAAGGTGGGAGCTCAGGGGACCATGGCATGTTCATGGGTTCCAGCGAGTAGCCCCAAGTCTCTGTTGTACTCAGCTTCTATTGAAATCTTTTTGTCTAGGTGGTAAGCTGAGGGAAGGAACAAAGACACCAGCAGTTTCTCTGATTGAGCATATCAGTTCCCATCGTTATTATTATTAACTTTAAGGTTTTGAGCAGTTTTGAGGAATGTGAAACTTGAGCCTTTGTGTGGGGGAAGCCTCCTGTCTGGAGTCATACACACAGATTCCTAGGGAGGTGTTAAACTCTGTTAGTTCACTGTGGAGTAAAATGCCACTGGTGTTAATCTCCTCTGAGGAATTGGTTGGAGAGAGGCATTTTCCTCTCATCACCACCACAGAGGATTTTCCTCTGTGATAAGGGATGTAAGCCCTCCTGCCCATAGTTCAGGCCTGGAGCTGTTCCTTTGGTCTCTGCCCCAGCCAAATGCAAATCTCTACAATGGGTATCTGCTTTGTCTGTTTAAAGGGCAGGAAATGACCTAGAAGATATATCTATTCTAGGTCTTGCCATAATCTCTTTTATGTCCATTATCTTCCTAAGAGTGTTCACAGACTCAGCAGGATATTTGTGTAAGCTATATTCTCAATAGGCCAGAGTTTCAGGAAAGCTGGGAAACAGGTTCAGACAAGAAATTAAGCAATGGTTGGCTTAAAGGTAAATTAGCTGACTCCTTCAGCTTACTTTTTAATTTTCCCTTTTTCTAGGGGGCCCTCCCCTGCCAAGAGTAGGGTCTTTCGTCCCCATTCTGCCTGCAGGAGAATATCCTTTCCATGTCCTTTCTGTTTACACTACTAGTGTCCTTGTCAGTAATTGTTAAATCGGCAGGTAGGCCACCTCACTGTCTATGGGGTTAAAACTTTACATTTCTTCCTACCTGTCTTATTTTGTTCTAATTCCATTTCAAACTGTTCTGTCAAGTGTAGTACTTCAGATAAAGGGATTATCTCCCTTTTTTCTTTTTAATTATATCTCAAATTCCGGGTTTTACTCTATTGAAAGAAAATGAGATAAAAGGGTTGTTATTACATTATCTCATTATTTAACCCACAGACATTGTCAGAAGTTATTTTCTATTCTATCCTGAAAATTTCCTAGATACTTTCATCTCCTGTGTTTTTGCTTGCATGTTTAAACAATGGTCTATCAAATTTTTATTGAAAATGTCTCAGGTATGACTTTTAGGAGATTGTGACCTACTTCTCTGGCCCTTTTTGGCCGTCAGGTTAGCTGCAGAAAGAGGCATCCTAGAGGTTCATCTGGAGGTTTTTCTATCAACTATGTAGCACCTGAAGTTCTAACCAACATGTGTACAAGTTGTATGCAGTCCTGTGAGAGTTTATTAATGATCAGGAATAACATGTTTGTATACCTGTGAACCTTTTATCTTGGGCTCTCCATCTGACCACCTCCAGACACAGACTGAACAATAAGTGCTCACTGGTAGGTGGAAAACCAAAGAGAATTCTCTCTCAGGGTCAAAACCAATTCTAAGGACAAAAAAAATTGAGATGGAAGGAGAACTTCATTCAGATTTATTGGTAACTCACAGCAAAATTTGCTCAAGTGGATTCTGACCTGGAGAGAATTACAAACTCATCATTCTGTGAAGTTGGTTCAAAAAACAGGGCTGAAGGACCTATGCTTGTGCTCTACTTTATCTCGCTCCTTCTTATGACAAGCAATAATTTTAGACAGCCCAACACTAAACGGTAACATAAAAGTTAACAGAAAGAGACAAAAAAGAATAGGGTGACTCCACTGAGGATTTCAAACAAATGGAACTTACAACAGCACCTGAGTATGAAAAAGGAAATAAATAGCCAAGAAACTCAACATGGACAGTGTAATTTAGATCACTGCTGACACTACGTTACTGAGAACTTAATCATCTGTTGGGAAGGAAGGCACCAGGGGCTGCCTGGCTGCTGCACTTGGTGGCAGGGCTGGGTGCAGTGTCAGGCAGCGCACAGCATATCCCTGGGCAACCTTCAGAGTAACTTCAGAGAAAAAGACTGGCCACCCAAATGAGGAAACCAAAGACTTTGCTATAGCAAGAGAGAGTTAGCCACCAATACTGGTGTTTTGGTCTCATCTCGAAGGCAGAAGAGTGAGAAAGGTTTATGGTGGGAAAAAAGGGAACATTTCAAGTGTACCTTGGTTGAGAGCTGTTGGCACAGAGACTCTGTAGACAGGCCACCTAGAAGCAGGATGCCCTGTGATAGGTTAGGGATGCAAGTTTAGTTTTCTTCATTTGGTTCTAAGTTTAAAAGGGGGAGGCCAAAAATTAGCAAAGCTTTTGTTTATTACATCCTGGTCATTTTTGATCTGATTGCCAAGAGTTAGTTAATTTACTGAACTGGTTGACAAAGATAGCGGTATAACTACCTGGACTATTCATTGCAGATAATATGTTGGATTACTGGACAGGTTGCTGCAGATTACAGGTCAGAGTTCCATTTTTATATATCATTCTGGCCATTGTTCATTTGTATATACAGTGTCTCAATTTACTCATAACCCTGCAATAAATGTCATATTTTATAACTTATTCTGGTGTGTATCCTGTAATGTATATATTGCCATTATCTTTAGTCTACACATGGGGGAACTGAAATGAAGAAAAGTTAAGAAAACAAGTCACTCAGCTAAGAGATGAAAGGTCTAATGGTCTTTCTATCTGAAAGGTCTAATGTGTTCCTCTTAAGCTATGTAGCTGTTCCCGCTAATAGAACTTTCTGTGATGACAGAAATATTCTTAGCCTGTGCTGTCTAATATGATCAACCACATTCACATGTGAGTGCCAAGCACCTGATATGTGGCTAAGATGACTGAAGAACTTAAATTTTAGTCGTAATTAGCTTTAAATAATTTAAATATGAATTCAAATAATCACATGTAGCTTGTAGCATCAGTATGAAAATACTAGCTTAAATTCTCTGAAAACAGGAGCTTGGTGAAAAAGGAAATATAATTTTTTTAACCTATGTCCTTTGGAAAGAAAAATTATGAAGCAGAATGGAAGAGACTATTATGAAGAATTATTGTTTACCCCATATGTGTGTATATATATCTGTGTAATACTATTCTCTGTACGTGTATGTATTACCTATTCTATGAATACTAGTAAATGTGCTGCTCTACATAAAATAGAGTTATATCATGGATAGTTATAGGTAAAGTATACTCAATAGGAAAGTTTACTACATTAGTGTAGCAGCAACAACAGTAACAAGGAATTAAACTGAATCTCTTACTGTTGAGGGACCAAAGAGATAAGTGAGTCATCATTTGTGCTGTAGTTTCTATGTGAACAGTTGTCACTGGGTTTATGATCTTTCTGATGATCTTCCTTCCATATCACATTAGTTGAGATTACTTGACGTTTTTGGTTCCTAAAAATCACAGGTCAAATATATTATACTTAATGTGTATAATTTTTCATTGAAACTAAGCACTAATTTCATTTTTAATATTATATGCTTTTTATGACATACCATACTTTAGGTAGCAATACCTAGACATTCTTTCTCCCTATACAGGCATTCAGTATATAAAAAATAAAAATTGAATATATTAAACAAAAATATAAATGTAACCTTTCAGAAATAAGGATCATAAACTTTTTATATCTGTATACACTTTGTACTTAACTAATATTAAATCCTTTCACTCAGCTCAGAAATATTCTTAATGGAATATGTATTCTCCTGTTATTGTCCTAAATAGTAACTTCTCCCTCTTTCTTTTTTTTTTTTTTTTGGCCAGGGCAGTGTTTGAACCCACCAGCACCAGTAAATGGGGCCAATGCCCTACTCCTTGGAGCCACAGGTGCCACCCGCAACTTCTCTTTTTAAAGTATCTTGTGTAATTTAATTTTAGAGGACAGAGTTGTCTATGTCTCTTCATAAGGCCAAGTCATACTGATACAGGGCTGGTGGTGCCCCAGCCAGCTGAGTAGAGCTGAGGCATGGACCTGCTGCCTCCACCCTGGTGGTTCTTGTGCCCCCGCAGCCAGCAGAGGAACCAGCAGGCTAGTGGGGGTAGGGATCTGCAAGAGGCTCCAGTAGCCAGAGACACCAGACTCCTACTGGGGAGACATCAGTACCTTAATGTCTCCCTCCCCTTGCACCTGCAGGTGAACAAGGAACCCCCATTTCCAAGGCCTGCTCAATTTCATGTAGCTTTCCTAGTGCTGGGAATCAAAGTGATTGTATGCATTCATTTGTTACTAAGTCCTGGCCAAATGTAACTATGGAGGAATATATATATACCCCTAGACAAAGAGCCCAGAGAGAGAGCTCCCCCACCCCAACTTGGGTGTTTCTCTGTACCAGGAGTGTTGTTGGTGTTTTTGCATTCTGTTCTGTAAAATAAATCCTATCTTATCCCTGATCTGTGGTCCATGTGATACCGGACTTTGATACTGGATTTCCAGGCTCTTGGTCTCCCAGTTCAAAGAATGAAGTGAGGTACCACAGGATCAGCAGTAGGTTAGGTTTTATTTAACAAGTGTTACAGCTCTCACAAAGAACCAAACCTCCTTGCAGAACAGGATCAGCAGGAAAATACTGTTACAGCTCTCACGGGGAACCAAATCTCCTTGCTCTCCTGCTCTCTCAGAGGTCTGCATTTGGGCTCTCTGCTTAGGGGCTTATATAGAGGCAATTGTCCAATGAGCTTTCAGGTCCTGAAAATAGACCAATCAGGAGCAGGTTTTGAAAACAGACCAATCAGGGATGCACTGGAGGAATTGACCTGCCAAAAGTCCACGTGAGGGGACAGGGAGCCAGTGTCTTCCCTGCTGGTGTCCAGTGAATTCCTCCATTCTGCTGCAATGGCAATAGGTCCAGGGACAAGGTTGTGGGTCTTGGTTCTACCTTGTCCGGTATCACATGCATGGATTTATTTGAATCACAGAGGCCAAGAAGCTACTGAAGATGAAATTCCAGTATCAGTATCTTTAAATTCATTGCTGAAGAAACAATCAACTTTGATCATCCTGTCTAGATTCATATCTTATCGTTTGGCAAGGAATACTTAAAATTTTTTCTGAACAAATGAGGTGTTATTCTCTCATAATTTATGAGATTCTGGCATACGTTTAGAGATAGAAAATCTTAATGCTTTTTAACTTTATTCCAACACTTTGATTCAACCAACATTGAATGACTCTTGTTACCATGACCTGAAGAGAATCGTCAGCTCAATCCTCAAGGTAGTTCCACAGGTTTTTGGGAAAAAGATACTAAAGTTTTTTTAAAAAATATATTTACTATATGGCAGTCAATGACAGCTTTATGTGCAGAATGGTATTGAAATATAGACAGGGAATATTTAGCAAACTTCAAAGTTTATTGAAGCTTTCCTCAGAGAAGTACTATCATGCAATAAAACTAATAATGAGAAATAAATTACAATAGTAACACCAAAAGAAATAAAACAAGATCATTTATATTTACTCTTTCAAGTTCTTGTCTAATTACTATAAGAGCATAAACCATGAGACATTATTCAAAGAATATTGTCTCATATTTTGTACCATCAGTGATAGTCATCTTTGAGAGCTTTGAAGCATTGACATGCATTTGTTCCCTTAATAAGGTTTTGATGATGGATAATCAATCCAGATTTACATTTTTGACAGTTTAAAAACAAAATATAGCAAAGTAAATTAAATACAAATCAAGATATGATAAATTACTTGTGAATAATCCAATTTCAGCATTTTCAAATGCCATTTCCTCGTCAATTCATAAATAACAAGTGCAAATGTGTAACAGTAAAGTGATTGCTTATTGTCTATTTTTCTAAATTGAGATTCTGAATCATGAAATTAAGGTAGAATTATACTTTAAAATATTAACTAACCCAGCGCAAGAAGAATGTATTCAATAGGAAATAGGATATCAACTTTAGGTTTAATTAATTAATTAAGTGCCACAGCAAATATTTCCTGAGCACTTTTTATATATAAGATAATGTTCCAGATGTTATATACCTGGAAATTCAAAGCAAAACCAAATCAATAAAGGAAAGATTTCTGTCCTCCTTCAGTTTATGTTCTAGATAGGGAAGAAAGGATGCAAACAACTTTTTAATGCACTATAGGGTATATTGTGTGTGCATGTGTGTAAATAGGTATAATTTCTAAAACTGATCATCTCCTTTTGGAAAACTTACACATATATTTTAAAATTTAAGTGTTTGATGGCCAAATCCCCTTGGAAAAAATTTAACTTTAATACTGTCTCAGACTTCAGGTGTGAGATTTTGCAGGCTATTCACTTTAACTGGGGCTGGGCTGATATTCAGATTTACAGGTCCAGAAATTTTGATTTATATATAAATGCAAAGGCATAATAAATGTGACTACTTCAATTTATATAACTTGTTGGTATAATATGAGTAACAAATTGCTGATAAGTTCTTTGATAAATTTAAAATAGGATACTGGGTATTCTTTGGAGCTATTGTCATAATGTCTATGTGGCAGTTCTTTGTCACTGTGTAGTCATTTATTTAAAAATTGAAAATTAAGCACATTTAAAAGTATGAAGATATACTGAAAACTTCTTTTTATTTTTTTGTCACCTTCAGTAGAGTGTTATGGCATCATAAGTTCATAGGTCACAACAACCTCAAACTCTTGGGCTCAAGCAATTCTCTTGCTTCAGCCTCCTGAGTAGCTGGAACTATAGGTGCCGGCCACAAAGCTCGGCTATTTTTAGAGATAGGGGTCTCACTCTTGCTCAGGCTGGTCTAAAACCTGTGCGCTCAGGCAATCCATCTGGTTTAACCTACCAAAGTTTTGGCACTGAAAACTATTTAATCTTTTATTTTTCTCCCTTGTGATAACATATTAATTACAGTATGGTGATCTTAGCATACAATTTAGGTCAAGTTTTTGAGATGTAAACTGGGAAGACAGTCTTTTGTCTTAGAAAAATTTAGGCTGATGTGAATGTAAGAAATACCTTGATTTTCTTTTTTTCTTTTTTATTTTTTTTTGAGACAGAGCCTCAAGCTATCCCTCTGGATAGAGTGCTATGGCATCACAGCTCACAGCAACCTCCAACTCCTGGGCTCAAGCAATTATCTTGCCTTAGCCTCCCAAGTAGCTGGGACCACAGGTGCCCATTACAACGCCCAGCTATTTTTTGGTTGCAGCCATCATTGTTGTTTGGCGGGCCCGCGCTGGATACACCTTAGGTGTATGTGGCTGGTGCCTTAGCCACTTGAGCCACAGGCGCTGAGCCAGATTTTTCACTTAGTTGTCTGTAAATCATTTCTTTGGCTTCATTCAAATTGCTTATGTATTCTATTTTAGTATCACTTTATTGTCTTCAGTTTTACAGATTAATTTGTCTTTAAATTTTGGTGGCCAGGTACACATGATTATCTCAAATTTTTTAGATAGCAGTAAAATTAATTAAGAAAATATAATTTAAAATGTTGTGTTAGGAAGTGTTTTTCTTCTTTCCAAATTCTGGTCATGGACAATAGAAGGAAGAACTGCCATGAATAGTTTATATTTTTAAAGGTAGGGGTGAAAAGGGGCTCTTCCTCAGGGGCGAGTTTCACTTGCTGCTCCCCAGGCACCAGAAGAGGAAATTCGTGGCTCAGCTTCCTTATCAGCATGTCTGATCTAATTCCTCAAAGACGAGACATAGGCTCCCCCACTGCTAAACTCAGGAAACTCCACATGGATGATGAATGTGTTCCTATTTTAATAGAATAAAATTAACTTTGCTTTAGTATTTCCTCTTGGGAGTAAGGACAATGTGAATCAATTCATCTCACCGCTGACTCAGTTGCTCTTTAAATGACGATATAGGGAATTGAAGTGGTCCAGTTGAATCTCACATACCAGTTTCACACTATGATCTA
The DNA here is from genome assembly GCA_963575145.1 of Galago senegalensis. Classification (NCBI taxonomy): domain Eukaryota; kingdom Metazoa; phylum Chordata; class Mammalia; order Primates; family Galagidae; genus Galago; species Galago senegalensis. Next base: position 34,329 of record CAUYTI010106261.1, on the reverse strand, counting down.
GAAATCGCTAAAAATTTCTCAATAGCACTATTTTTTGTACAATAGTTTAATATATATATATATATATATATATATATACCAACTCATATTTATTTTATGCTTTGGATTATAATTCAGTCTTTAACCTTATGCCCAAATTATTATAGATGTGTCCATTGAGAGCTCTTTTAATTGATTTCTGTATCCTTTCAGCATGCCTCCATGGTGGTGCTCTTGTTTCTTGGTTTGATTGTTTATTTTGAGTATCATTTTATTTTCTGGCTGTACAGGAGGCTTCAGACTCTTGTATATCGCTTACCAAGTCCTAGAATCAGCCATTTCTCAAAGGAATTCTGGTTCTTTTCACTAAACAATGATACTTGAAAAGATCTGGGCATAGATGTGTTCATTGCTTCTGAAACTTTGTTTGTTTTAGGCTTTCTTGGCTAATAGGACAAAGGTGTGCAGGTACATCTAATAACCTGTTACATGCCTATCAATATTCTATATGTAATCATCTGTATCTTTATTAAGTTGTACACAAACGCCTACTAACATGTCCAAGTCTACTCTATTACAAAATGTACCATGACCTACTCACAATCGCTTACGAATAATCTCCCTCTCTGAGGAGCCACACATTTGTGATCTGCCACACATTTACTTAATTATTCAACATCAGTAGACATGTATATTGATTTCAGTAACTCATATACCAGTGGAAAATATCTGTATCCACCAGGCTACGGTGATTGTTGACCATCTCTTCTGTTCTGCCTTCGTCTTACACATCCCACTTATTTCCGAAGTACTTAGTACATAGGTCAGGACCTTATTCCCATACCTGCTTCTGTGAGGTTGTTTAATGCATTAATATAATAAAATTTTTGTCAGAGTCCATGTTTTATCTTTGGAACCCAAGACCTCCTAAAAAAAACAAAACTCTTTTTAAAAAGTCTAACACATTAAGAACAACTTTGTCCTATGAAATTCTATGGATTTTTAATAAATGTTTAATGCAATGTATTCGCCATTATAGACCCAGAAAAGTTTTAGTGCCCTAAAAAATCCCCTATATTTTAACACTTCAACCTTCTACCTCCTTGGCCAAATTAGTAGCAATGATAGATCTGGTTTAACATTTCTATAATTGTTCCTTTTTTTCCCACAAGGGCATATAATTGAAATCATATGCTACATAACTTTTTCTCACTGCTTTCTTCTGCTTAGAAATATGCATTTAAGATTCATCCATAATTTTTTATGGCTTGAGTGCTTATTTCTTTTTTATTACTCAATAAATAAAATTCTATTTTATAGATCTATCAAATTTATTTATCCATTCACTTATTGGAGAACATCTTGCTTGCTCTGAGGTTTGGGAAGTATAAGTAAAGTTGCCATTAACATTATATGTCAACATTTATATGTTGATTTCACATATAAATTTTCAAATTTGGAAAATTATTAGTAATGCAAATGCCAGATTACATAAGACAAGATTTTGTTTTTAAGAAACTAATCATCTTTCTTCTAAAGCACTGTAAGAATTTTTCTCACAACAGCAATAAATGAGAGTCCCTGTTACTCCAAATACTTTCCAACAAAAGATAGTATCAGTTTCGGTGAATATTCAGCCATTGTAATAAGTATTAGAATTTTTGTTTTAATGTGAAATTGCAGATGACAAAGAATTTTCAGCGTACTTTCATATGCTGGTATGTCAGATGTATGTCTTCTTTGGTGAGATGTCTGCTTAGATTTTTTTTCATTATTTATTTTGATGGTTTGTTTTCCTTTCTTGAATTTTATATTTGTTGGTTGAATAGTTTAGATACAAGGGTTATTGCAAATAATTTCTCTTAGTTCAAAAAATTTTCTTTTGATTTGCTTAATACTTTTTTCAAAGTTTTACCTTTTTAGAAAGTCAACCATTTCATGTTTTGCTTATATTTATTTATCGGTGCTTTAACTAAAAATTTTCTTTTGATTTGCTTAATACTTTTTTTCAAAGTTTTACCTTTTTAGAAAGTCAACCATTTCATGTTTTGCTTATATTTAGTTTATCGGTGCTTTAACTAAAAACTTACCACCAAAACCATGCCTATGTAGACTTTCCCTATATTTCCTTCAAGAAATATTATAGTTCTGCATTTTCCAGATAGGCTTATAAACCATAATAAGTTAAATTTTATGAAAGTGGAAAGGTCTTTGTGTAGGTTCAGTTTTTAAATATGGATCACCAATTATTCCAAAATCATTGGTTTATAAAGACTATTCTTTCCCCATTCAATTGCGTTTGCTTGGATTTCTTGCCTGAGATCAGTCAAATATTTCTGGCTTATAAGGTTTTTTCTGAGAAACTTTCTGTTAGTCTGGTGGGTTTTCCCTTTTAGGTTACCTGATGCTTTCATCTTACTGCGTGTAAGATTTTCTCCTCCTCCCTGACTTTGGCCAGTCAGTCTTAGTCAGTCTTAGTCAGTCTTTCCCAACTTTTTTTCCCAGCGGTACCTATGATTCATATGTTTGAGCATTTTACATAATCCCATGTTTCTCAGAGAGTTTCTCAAAAATCTCTTGATTTTTTTTCTTTTCTTTACTGATTTGGTTCATTCAAAAACCTTGTCTTCAAGCTCTGAAATTCTTTCTTCTGCTTGGTCTATTCTGTTGTTAGAAAATTCCACCCTATTTTGACATTCCTTGAATATCTTTTTCATATCCAGAAACTCTGTCATTTTTTAGCAGTACTTACCTCTCTAGTGAATTTTTCACCCATGGCCTGAATCACTACTTTGATTTTTGTGGTTTTTTTCAACTTCCACATAGATCCCATTGAACTTACTTGCTATCCATGTTTCAAATTCTGTACCTGACATTTCAAAAAAAATGTTTTATTGGTATTAATTGTTGGAAAACTTTGTGATCTTTTTGGTTTGTTGAAATACCATTTTTTGTATTTCTAGACACACACACACACACACACACATATATATATATATATATATATATATTATTTGGGGGGGTTATTGAGGGTACAAATAATTAGGTTACACTGATTGCACTTGTTAGGTAGAGTCCCTCATATAATTCTGTCCTGCCCACAATGGGTGTGCCATACACAGTAATCCCCATCCCCTCCCTCCTCATTACTGCTTCCTCCTTCTCCTGCCTCCTACCTTGAATTAATTTCAGTTTTTCTCTTATGAAATATTGCTAGTGGCTCGGCGCCTGTGGCTCAAGCAGCTAGGGTGCCAGCCACATACACCTAAGGTGGCGGGTTCGAATCCCCAGCCCGGGCCAGCCAAACAACAATGATGGCTGCAACCAAAAAATGGCCAGGCATTGTGGTGAGAGCCTGTAGTTCCAGCTACTTGGGAGGCTGAGGCAGGAGACTTGCTTGAGCCCAGGTGTTGGAGCATGATGCCATGGCACTCTATCCAGGGGGATAGCTCGAGGCTCCGTCTAAAAAAAAAAAAAAAAAAAGAAAAGAAATATTGCTAGAATTCTTATACTGATTCTTTCTTATCTAGAAACTTTTCCCACAACTGAAAACAGTTTTGCAGTTCACCTTTTCTTCCCTACTGGGAACTCTGTTGCTCAGCATAGAAGGGGGAGGCACACTGCCTTTCAGCTCTAATAAGTAGGTATCCACTGTGATGTTGCTAGAAATTTGGGTTAATTGGGCCTCTGCAAAGGTGTTAAGATGCCAGTAGTGGTGGACTAGGTTAGACAATTCCCAGATCTCAGGCTGCTGGATGATGCTAGAGTCCTGGGGTACTAGACCAAGAGGAGACTGACAAACATGCCCTCATAACTTCCTAATTCAGGCACTGGTTGTGATCGTGAGGGGTGGGGTGATCTGCTCTAGAGGTGTGCTCAGGCAGGAGAAGAGCAGATGAACTGTGAGTCCGTGAAGGGACGGGTAGGCTTCTGTGATGAGATTAGTAGAAGTAGGCATCTATGGGGCAAACAACCTTCTCATATCTCCTTCGCAGGATAGAAGAGGTTTCTCACAGGTCGTAAGCTGGCAGAATGCCATCGGTGTGAGGGAAAGAAAAGTAAATTCACCCATCCTTTCCACTGGACTCTGAGTGCCTGGAAGGTTTGTCTCTGGCAAAATCTTGCTCCTTCTTATTCTCCTTTGCAACTTCTTCCCATACGTCTCCAGTAAGGGTAAGTTGTGGCAGATTGTCCTCAGCACTTCACCTTAGCCATGATTTTTTACCTGAACATTTTTCACTTATGCGGATGATCTGGTGTATGATTTCAATACATGCTTTGTCTTTCAGACTATATATTTTTTTCTTGCTTTTTAAAATGTTTGCAACATTTTTTGTTTTGTTACTGTTGAAATACAGATATGTAGTACTGAGTAGTAGAAATTAAAGTAAATTGACCTCTGAGTCAGAATTCGTGTGAATCTAACAAGGAGTGGGCTTCCTGTAGTGTTTTTTGTTGCAAGAGTTGAGGGATCCTACAAAATTTCCACCTTTTTTTCTTTTTCTCTCCTCTGCTGGGTTTGGAATATTGTAAATAACCAATAAAAAGTCTCTATCTTGAAAAGTTTTCAAGTTCCCATCTACTAATATTCTGGAGCGTTATTGGTGTGGTGGTAGGGTGTTACTAAGGTCAAGCCATTCTATAATCTTCAAATATTAATAATTATTTGGGGCTTTTTTTTTTGTTTCTCTTATTCTGTGATGTAACCCTCACAAATGTTTCTTCTTATATAAGCTCCCTTCATAACTTGAGCCAGGAAGTTGAAGGATTTTATTTTCTCTTATCTTTTACACAAGATAAAGTCTTCCACCCCGAAGAGCAGACCTCTGTCACGAAGAAAATTCTATTTGTATTCTGTAAGCATTATACATTCTCTCTCCCAGCCAGAATCGAGATGGAATCTTTATTACATCTTTTATGTGAGATCTTTACATTGAGGTGAGTTCCTGGAAGTTAAGCCCATGAAGTGTGAGGCTTCCACAAATATTATGGCTCCCAAGAGATTATCATCCTCACTCCAGTCCATATTCACCTTCCAGCAATTCATCAAAATTATGATGCAAGTTACTCTACCTGTTTATGGAGCCAATATCTTCTTCCCCAGTTTAGCCGTTCTCAACTGTGACTTTCTGGATTCACCTGTCTCTCCCAATTTGGGGTGACAATTTTCTATGGAAATCTTTTAGTTCATTAATTTTTTTTCTATGGAAATCTTTTAGTTCATTCATTTTTTAAAAAAGCTATTTATTGGACTTTGCTCAGATTTTTCTTATTATCAGAAGGGGAATGATAGTCCTCAAACTGTTTATATGATGGTGGAATTAGAACTGTCTGGGGTAGTGACTCTTTGTATCAATTCTTCCTCAACGTTAGAATGTTATGAGAGAATGCATAAATATTAGCACCACTTCATTGCCTCTAATTCCAGAATTATGGTTGTATGTATGAAAAGGAGATAGTAAACTAAGCAGACTTTAGGAATAAAGTAGGATGATGTGAACACCATGAATGTATTTAATTAATGAAAGGTCACCAAGGTGACCTTACCAATTATTCAATATTCAGATTAAAACATCCTCCTTGGATCAGTAGATAACAAATACACTCAAGATTATGAGTGTGCTTGGCCTTAGCAAAATAGTAGGGCAGAAATAACTTGAAGGGTAAATGGTGGTGAAGAGACTCTCCTTTGGAGATTTAGACTGAAAGTGCTTCTCTACTTCTAGATGATGACTAGGTAATAGGGCTAAGGAAAATCAAACTTTACAGATTAATAAATAAAACATATAGACTTAATTACTCTATATTTATGCATTATTAGAGTTGGAAAATGAGGGCGCTGTCAAAAGCCGTGGTTTATGTAGTTTCCAGGTCTGTCTCTACTATGCTTTCATTTCAAATTGACTATCAATTTTTTAAAACTTGCTGATGGCTGTTGATTTTTTATAAAAAGGACACTGGATTTCATTAAAGCAGTGGCTCTCAACGTTTATAATGCTGCAGCCCTTTAACACAGTTCCTGTGGGTTGCGACCCACAGGTTGGAAGTGCTGCATTAAAGTACTTGGAAATTTTTTTTCAATTAATTGACAATGAGAGATAAGAAACTTTAAGATACAAAAATAGTTAATATTCTTGGTTGGTACAAAGGAAAATACTCACTGGAATAATTACAAATTCAAAGGTTAATATGGGAAAATTCTATACCTAGGAAATCTAGGAGAGAGAACATAAGATGAATTAAAATAACAATAACAAAATAGCAGAAAATAACATTAGTTGTACAGTCAGAACATGAGCACTAACACAGTACAAAGAAATAAAGGAACATGAAATGTTTGAGCTAAAGTTAAAAATTATTTTAAGAGAACATATGGAATTGTAGAAGCAAAATGATAGAAATAAAAATGAGCACAGGGTATATACTGAATCCTTTAATGACGGTTCTGAAAGAAGTATTTATTTCCACTATTGATATTAGGAGATTTGGAATCTGTCAAGAGTATCAGGCATTCAGAAACCTCCAAAGGATAAAAAGTAAGATCTCCAAGAGCAGACTAGTATTAGTCTCCAATAAGGAGCCTGCAACCAGAAAACCCTGTCAAAATTTCAAGTAGTGTGGACTAGAAAAATTATCATACAAGATCTAGGAATGCTATCAAGAGATACTTTCAAGATTGATGTAGAATATTGGAAGCAATATCAGATAACTATTTTAATAAAACATGAATTAGAGATACGAAAGAAGATGTACTAACCATATCTGAGATCAAATTTGAGAGTTCAGATGCTCTGAACTTCATGGGAAGTCATAGAAACAAGGAATCCTACTGAAGAGAAACAATGGTCATCAGTGCCTAATTGAAAAGCTATGTTATGAATGTTGTTCCCATGGAGGAAGAAATTAAGTGAGCAGAAATTTCTTGAAAATGTAACATTATTATAAAGAATAATTTGATGATTTCACTTTCAGTTATCCCACAAAGAAGAAATAAAGGTAAACATGGTCATTAGCAACATGTCAACCCAAAGACAAAGGAAAACAACAGAAAGGAGGCCCCCACAGCCTGGAAACAGTGTCACCATTATTATAAAAAAGGAAGGCAAACAACCTAAGAAGCAGGTTAAACACGTTTTAAATCATTTTCCACCAGTTTGAAATAGTGAGAAAAAATAGAGAATTGAAAATCTAGAGGTAGGAAAACATGTGAAAGAAAGGAAAACTGGGCGAGAAATAATAAGGTTTCAGCAAACAAGAACAGCTAAATAACCAGTCTTTATTGGAAATTGCAGGACTCAGGGTACAAAAATAACTAAAGTTTTACAAGAGATACTTGTTTGTTTGTTGTTGTGATCTCCATATTTGTTTTGTGCAAAAATATACCATCATATATATATATATTTTTTTTTGTCACAATTATTATTTAAATTATAAAGTTACAAGTTCGAAATCATTGTTTGGAAACCTTAATTTTACTTACGTTTAATTTGGTCTTACAAAATATGTCTATTGATGGGCCTGAACATTTTTAGCAGTATTTTTTAAGATACTTAATATAATCTGTTTCTCAAAACTTAAGCTATTGTAAGCCATTTTATAATAATGCATTTAATAGATACGTACTCACTTTTTAAAAATAGTTTAATTATCTGATTTAATAGACAAAATAATTTTAAATACCAAGTAATTGTTTTCAGTTAAATAGATTAACATGATTATTCTTAACCATGATTCATTCTAAAGAAAATCATTAAAAATTCATGATTCATTCTAAAGAAATCCATGACTTTAAATAAATTATCTAATATACTTTGCACTGGAGTTGTAAGACTGTTAATAGATTAAATGTTCTTATACATTTTAATACATAAAATATCTAATCATCACAGATATTATATGTGATGATATATATAATCACATACTACATATGTGATATAGTAAGGATTTATAGGATTTATAGTATGCTTTTTTTTTCTTAAACAGTCTGTGTTTAATAAAAAATCTTCTCTATTATAAATAATGTACTGCTATTAAAAAGGAGAACAATGAGGGTGATATCAGTAAGGTGGTGGAATAGGAATCTACAGATTCAACACAACTCTTATCAAATATCAATGATATTTTTATACAGAAATGGAAAAAGGCCACCCTTGAATGCCTATGGATACAAAGTAGACCCCAAATAGCCAAAACAAACTTGCCTAAAGTGCACAAATTAAGAGCATTCCACACTCTGACGTTAAATTATATTGTAAAATTAGTGTAACCAAAGCAACATAGTACTTATAAAAACAAACTGTTCCAGTATAGAAAACCAAGAATTAAAACTACATACATATAGTTGATTGAGTTTTGCAAAGGTGTTGAGAACACACAATGGGGAAAAGATAGTTTCTTCCACAAATGATACTGTGGAAACTGCATGTTCACATGTAAAAGAATGAAATTAGACCTTATCTTTTAGAATACACAAAATGAACTAAAACATATTAAAGATTTATATATAAGATGTAAAAATATAAAACTACTAGAAAAGGAGGAATAAATCTCCACAACATTTGCCTGGGCAATGATCCTTTGGATGTGATTCTATAAGCATGGGCAACAGAGGCAAAATAGTAAAAACGGGATGGTATCAGGAGGTGACCCCTAACAGGGCAGACCCTCTCTAGGTTTCTGGGAACGCCACGAGAGAAAACACAGATGCTCTCGGTGGAACACAACCATAGAAACGAGGGTCATGGGGGCCAGACAGTGTTACAGTATGGTAGTGGGGCCCTGACTGTAGGTTCCAATAGGTATTTACTGAAATTCAAACAAAGAAATATAAAGAAAAATTTACAAGGAGAAAGTTGCAAAAAATGTTACAAAAATATGTAGCAGGATGTGCAGAAGTAATTGTTTTTCCGGGTTGTTTTATCTTAATCTGGGAGCATGTAGTTTGACCTCTGCTGTTTATTGGTTTGACTGGCATATGCCTTAGCTAATTCTCCCTAGCTAAGTCATTTATTATGTTGTGTGTATGGTTGCAACTGCTGCTGCTGACTTAAGTGCCCTACTCTTTGCAGTTCATGGGACGGTAACATTGTTACAGTTACACTGCCTATGTAGCAGTTCATGGGACTGCAACATTGTTACAGTTACACATGCCTATGTAGCTATTCATGGGACTGCAACATTGTTACAGTTACACTGCCTATGTAGCAGTTCATGGGACTGCAACATTGTTACAGTTACACATGCCTACCTGGAGTCACAGGTCAGTAACTTCTGCTACTTCCCTGGACATCCTGTTCCCTTTGCATATCTTGAGATGTCTTTATCACCCCTTTGCCACACATATAATTCATGGTTCATGATGTTTTACTTTCCCTCAGTCACAGTCACCTTGTACGCAAAGAAGAACAAGGTTAGGCATAATGAGAACTGCGGTGATGACACATTTCTCCACACTCGTTGATGAATATTATTTCATAAAAGACAGCTGGAATTTATTCTCCTACAGAGTCAGATTATAAAGTTTCTGCATAGCAAGGGAAACAATTTAAAATACAAAGACATACCAAACAAGATGGGAGAAGATATTGGAATCTTGTAGATGATAAGGAATTTATATCCAAAATATTCGAGGAACAAGGAGCTCTTCTACAAATAGAACTTTACCCTGGAAGTGAGAACAATGTAACATCAACATTGTACCTTCATATTAATTTGAATAAAGTTTTTTTTTAAAAGAAACACAAAATCTCAAAATGATTTTTTCTGGTAAAACTGTTCTCATCTTCTACTTGTACATTTACTATATTTTTTGTTTTTTGATTGGCAGCATCAGATAAATAACTAAGATCCTCTTATGAGAGATTCTCTCAGAAACTCTCTTAAAATAAATACCAATGTAAGTTCTGGCAAAATAACAAAGTTGTATGACAATGAATTTGGCTACAGCAAAAGGGTGGTAGACCTTATGCCCACATGGCCTCCAAGGAGAAAGAGCCCCTGGCCAACCAGCCCCAGCTAGACATGAGAGGAAGAAACAGGCCCTCAGCTGATGGGGTGCCCCTACCTACTCAGTCCCCCACCTCACTGAGAATCTCCCCTTCACACAGTTTCCACACCAGATTCCCTAAACAATGGAAGAGCCTAGGGACACCCACTTTGTCATGTGCCATCAATGAAGTTCCCTGTATTCAGGAAAAAATAAACAAATAAAAAGCAGGAAAAAGACATGAACAGACAGTTGTCCTATGATTATATACAAATGGCCAACAGGCATATACAAGAGTGCTCAACAGCTTTACTCATCAAAGGAATGCAAGTAAAAGCCTCAGTGAGGTAACCTATCTATAGTAAAATGACTTTTGTCCAAGAAACAGGTGGTGGTAGATTCTGGAGAGGACATGAAGAAAGGGGAACCTGCAGACATTACTGGAAGGAATTTAAACTTGTGCAGCTGCTGTGGAAAAGACTAGAGCGGTTTCTTAAAAAGCTAAAAGTAAACTAATGTGTGATCCAGTGACTATACTGCTGGGAATATATCCAAAAGAAAAGAAATTAATACACGGAGAAGCAACCTACAGTCACATAATTATTGCAGCGCTATGTACAATGGACAGAATACAGAATCAACCCAAAGCCCATCAACAGATAAATGAATAAAGAAAATGTGTCATGGCTTGGCCCCCGTAGCTCACTGAGTAGGGTGCTGGCCACATACACTGAAGCTGGCGGGTTCCAACCTGGCCCAGGCCTGCTAAACAATAATGACAAGGGTAACCAAAAAATAAATGGGTGTTGTGGCGGGCATCTGTAGTCCCAACTACTTAAGAGGCTGAGGCAAGAGAATCACTTAAGCCCAAGCGTTTGAAGTTGCTGTGAGCTATGATGTCACAGTACTCTACCAAGGGTGACATAGTGAGATTCTGTCTCATAAAGAACAAAAGCAAAAAAAAATGTGTCATGTATTAAAAAATAGAACATTACTGAGCCATTAAAAGAATGGAATCTTGTCATTTTCAGCACCATGGATAGAACTGGAAGTCATTCTGTCATTCTGTTAAGTAAAATCAGCCAACCACAGAAAGACAAATATCACGTGTTATCACATGCTGAAGCTGAAAAAGTGTATCTCATGAAGATGTAGAGTAGATAGGTAGTTTCCAGAGGCTGGGAAGAGTAAGCAGGAAGGGGATATGAAGAAAATTTGACTAATATTTACACACATATGATTTGACAGAAGAAATTAGACCAGTGGGAATGAATGTAATTTACAATCATCTATAGTACAAGGCAAAATAGCCAAACTAGAATAATTTGACTACTTCTAATATAAGGAAAAGACGAATATTTAAGATTACAGATCTTCTAAGTACACTAACTTTATCTTTTCAAATTATGTAACTCTATTAAATTATCATATTTCCCCAAACTAAAATATACAAATAAATTGTAAGAAAAATAAATAAATGGTGTTAGAGAAACTATTAATAGTTATGCACAAACAGAAAAATGAAATTAGATCTTATTTTATACCCATATATAAAAATCAGTTTGACGTGGAGTAAAGCCTTAAATATAAAATATGAAACTATAAAACCACTGGATGAAAAGAGGGAAATAGCTCTATGACATTTGTCTTTGACAATAGGTTTTTCTTGATATGTTCCTGAAAGCAAAGGCAATAAAAGCAAAAACAGAAAAATGAAAGGCTATCAAACTAAAAAGATTCTGCACAATAAAGGAAATAATTAACAAAAGGAGACAACTCACACAATGGGAAAAATGTTTGGAAACTGCACATATGATAAGGGATTCATATCCCAAATATATGGAACTTTTAACAACTATGTAGAAAGAAAATAAATAACCCAATGAGAAAATGAACAACAGACCTGAACAGACATTTCTCATAAACTGACAGACAGCCAACAAGTACACTAAAAAAGGTCATGATCATTGATCATTAAGGAAATTAAAATTAAATTAACAAGGAGCTATATCACCTCACACCTGTTAGAGTGGCTTTTACCAAAAAGATAAAAGACAAGTGTAGGAGAAGACTGGGAGAAAAGAGAACTCATACAGTGTTAGTGTAAAGGTCAATTAGTGCAGCCACTGGAAAACTACATGGAAATCGCTCAAAAATCTAAAAGTAGAACTACAATATGATACGGTAACTTCTCTTCTGAGAACATAGATACAGGAACTAGAATAAGTGTCTTGAAAAGATATCTGCATTCCCACACTCCCATGTCATTCTAGCATTATTCACAGCAGACAAAATGTGGAAACAAGCAAAATGCCCATCAGTGGATAAATGGATAAAGAAAATGGAAAATTATTTAGCCTTACAAAGCAGAGAAATCTTATAATGTTATGTAATATGGATAAATGTGGAGGACTTTATTTTTTTTATTTGTTTATTTTCGTTTTGAGACAGAGTTTTACTATGTTGCCCTCAGTAGAGTGCTGTAGCATCACAGCTCACAGCAACCTCAAAGTCTTGGACTTAGCTGATTCTATTGCCTCAGCCTCCCAAGTAGCTGGGACTACAGGTGCCCACCACAATGCCCAGCTGTTATTTTGTTGTAGTTGTCATTGTTATTTAACAGGCCTGTGCTGCATTCAAACCTGCCAGCCTCGGTGTATGTGGCCAGCACCCTAACCACTGAGCTATGGGTGCCTGAGCCAGGCATAGAAAGACAGCTCATTATATCACATACATGGAATCTAATAAAGTTGAACTCACAGAAGAGAAGAAGAACCATGGTTACCATGGGCTGGGGGGCATGAGGAGGGAAGAAATTTGTAGTTGTTTGATAAAGTGTATAACATTCCATCTATACAGGAGGACCAGGTTTTGAGTTGTATTTCACAACAAGGTGATTATAGTCAATAAATAATGTCTTACATGTTTCAAAGTAATTACGAGTGTACATTTCAAATGTATACTTCACCAAAATCAAGCATAAAGATTGATAGGTAAGTGACAGGTCTGTTAAACAACTTCATTTAATCATGACATTGTGTACGTATACCAAAACATCATATCACACCTCATTAGTGCACACAGTTATGATTCATCAAAATAAAATTAAGAATATTTTATAAATTTTAAAGGGGGGTATAAAATTATCTCCCTTATTTAGTGAGTGATATAATGGAAGGGATTAAATCTGATTCTAATTAATGGAGATACAACCACGTAAAGATTCTTCTCATTTCTATGACAATATTCCAAGGCCCCTCCTTTGTTTTAAACAACATTCACTGTGCATTCTAAGTGGAAAAAAAAAAACTGTTTGAATACCTCACTTATTTATCCTATGTCTTTTGATTCATACTTTGATTAATTAACATTTTTTTTATCTCATTCATATGAGCCTACTTTGGTAACACCTGATAGAAACATTTTTTTTATCTCATTCATATGAGCCTACTTTGGTAACACCCTACTTATAAGCCTACTTTGGTAACACCTGATAGAAAAGTAAAAGCAATGTTACTCATCTGAGATAGATCCTCATTTGATAAGGTTCAGTCTTATCTGTGTTCATCACAATGGTTCTTTTCTCATTATTCTCATACCAACGTTATCATATTCACCAGATAAAATGTGGCAGAATTTTTATCCACTATGTTTATCGAAATCAGAGATATCCATTTTGTAATAACTACAGAGGGCAGTGACAAATAACCAAGTGAGTGGCTGACATACCCCACCTCCTGGACAAATTATAATGAGAAAAAATTAAGGAGAGGACCCAGAGAGTACTAGACAATTTGTCAATCATCTTGAATTCCTGCCCAAAGGTATTGTGAGTCCTAACTGTAGCAAATTCCATATTCTCTTGTAAAATAAAATATTTGATCCAACAGTTAACTAGATGCCACAATATTCTCAGGAAAACTTAGAGGAATAAAATAATCTAAGGAGAGATGGGCTTTCTTATTTCATGTACAAATGTGGTGAAATACTCATTAGGAATAGATCTATTAATCTAGGTAAGAACATATTAGCAGATGAGTAAGAGAAAAAATGGCAACTTCAAACATCTGACTCATGTTGATGGGTGAAATGCAGTGTAGAATATCATGTTTAGCATGCTTGCTAAGGTATAATTGGCAAACCACTCAACAAAAAGGAAATATAAAGAGAAAATAAACAAAAAAGAATACATAGGCTTAGATCCAGGTTGCAACAAGGGAGTAAAAAATTGCCATCCTTATTCCGAAAAAGAGCCTTGTGACTTGAGAGCAAAAGTAAAAGAATAAAGGTGTAGTCTTCACCACAATGCAATATATCGATATGCCAAATTGCACTTATGTCCCATGCATATACACACATAAAGAATAATGAAAAAAAGAACAGATGTGTAAATGGAGTATCTATTTTGTCAACTGCTTACAAATGAATGTCCCATTCTTTTTTCCTTACCGTCCTCTCTCCATTACGTTTCCTTCCTCTCCTTTTTCATCTCTGTAAATCAGTCAAACATAGGAAGCGTTTGATTTACTGAAAAATATGTTGTGCCATGAGTGATTTATATAAACCATTCAAGAATTTATTTTGCAACAAATCCCTTAAAATTAATTATATTCACCCATTGTTGACAAGTTAGAGCTTTACAGAGTCATTGCACATCGAGTGGATAAAATTTAAATTTGTGTTGAAGAATGATTAACATTATCCATCATTTCCACAGACTATCTGTCAGTGGACTAGAGGAACTCAGACACTGGAAAAGAGAATAAAAATGTAGAAGGATCAGTTTAAAAAGAAAAAACATTGGAAATTAAGAGACTGTTCCCAGTAATTAAACAAGAACAGGTTAGAAGATGGGCTAGAGAGGAAATGGCAACCTCAAATAAAGCCTTTGTACAAATAACTGCACTTAAAGCAAATGAAATAAAATAATAATTAAGAATTCATAGTATGTAACTAGAAGGCTGAAGAAGAAATTTTATTCCCAACTAGAAAATAGAAAAAAAAAAGCACAAGGATATAAAAAGTTGGTAACAATAATTTCTAGCCACAGTAGATGAGAGTGGTGACTTCTCTATAGATGTAGAAGTGGATATTGTTTGATAATACACCTCAGATCCAATATAATTAAAAGTTTACCAAAAGTTAATTCACACTTTATATAGTTATCAATAAAGAAGTGAGATTAATAATCTTTGTAACTTCTAGTGACGAAGAAACCCAATAAGCATTTGCATATACAATTAACAGTATTTATTTGATATTAATATTACTATTTCAACCAAGGTGTTAAACTCTAAAATAGGAAAAACCACATAAGCAAATCTCTTTCAGATTTTATTTGTGTGACTTCTCTATCGGTCTTCATCCATGATAGATTTTCTTTTCCATTTATCTAAATGTGTTTGCTTTTATCTGTGGTCTGGAAAATATTTTCAATGCTTTTCTTTCATGAATTCCACCTATGACAAGAAAAACTGAGCTTGTGATATTAGACAGGTGCCAATATCTGTATTTTTTGCATTCAAGTGTGGGGTTTACAAAGAAGCAAGACTCCTTGAGTCTAGCACAGACTGCTCATGATACCAATCATTGTTTTGTGTTCTTTATTTGTTTTAATGATAAAAATTGCAGAACTTCAGAGGTTGTATTTCCTTTTTTTTTTTTTTTGACTGTCTGCACACAGATTTCCCACCAATCCCAATAATTTTTCTTATTGCTTAACTCAACAGTTTCTGCTGGTCATGAAGGGCAGGGTCTGAGACATCTCTCAGTTATCCAATTATCTCTGGCTCTCTCATTCTTAGTTGTCTTTTCTTAACCAGTTACCAGGTTGAGAAGCAAATATCAAAACTTGGCACGAATAGTGTATACAAACCTTTATTCTTAAGCTGCCTTTCAGTGCCTGATAACCAATCCATTTGTAGAATTCACATTTATTTGTATTTATATTTCCCAATTCCATAAACATAACATTTTGTATGTCAACATTCTGATACTTAAAAACTGGGGCACTGACTTATTTGTGAAACCGTGGGCAATGCTGAAAATTCAGTAGCTGATTTTGGAAACATGAATGCTTTAGCCTCAACAAAAGACAGAATATTCACTTCTGAGGAATAAAACCAATGTGCTGATCCATGCCACTTTCCATGGAGGAAAGTTAGAGAGTTTGCCCTTTTGTTTTACTTTCCTGAAACTAATCACAATCCGCTGATACACAAACATTTGGCTGCAAGTTTTCCAAAGCCAGTGGAAGATTTCCAAACATAGTGGACATGTAGACTAAGTATCAAGGTGCTACAAGCAATAGCTATACCAACTGTGATATTGGATAAAGCTACGGTCTATATCTCTTATCCTGCAGTCAAAGAAGCCTAACTTCCAGCAACAATGAAATAATGCTGTCAGTAAGAAACTCTTGCTAAAGGGGCAGTGCTTGTGGTGCAATGAATAGGGCGCCAGCCCCATATACCAAGGGTGACAGGTTCAAACCTGGCCCTGGTCAAACTACAACCAAAAAAATAGCTGGGCATTGTGGCAAGTGCCTGTAGCCCCAGCTACTCAGGAGGCTGAAGCAAGAAAATCGCCTAAGCCCAAGAGCTGGAGGGTGCTGTGAGATGTGACGCGATGGCACCCTACCATGGGTGATAAAGTGATACTCTGTCTCAAAAAAAGAAAAAAGAATCTCTTGCTAGTGAATCCATTCTAGAGCATCAATATATATTCTAGGCAGGATTGCCCTTAAGGAGAAGCTCATTTGAAATTATCTCAAAAATGAGTTGTTATTTTGATTCACCTGTGTATTTGTACATTTAAGTGTATATAATGCATGTATATATAATAATGATGGCAGTACAGTTAAAATATTTTTAGCCCTGACCAAGAGCTAATAATTCTTAGAAAATCATAAATTTGTGCTCATTTTACACTTGCAATAACTGAGAATCACACTTAGTGATTTTCTTATGATATAATAGCCAAAAACCAGTTAACACATGGTTGTGTGTAGTTATAATCACAATGCAATAGGAACATGCCATAGAATTGGATTAGAGTAAATTTACTCACCTCCATTGGAAGATGTAAGTTCGTAGGCAGCTCATTTTCACAGGAACACGTGGTCGTGTCCTCTGTGCTCCTGCCATCTTCCTCCCCTTGCTTCTCTTCCCTTCCTATAAATCTATCCTCTCATCTTTTCTGTGCCTTTCTCTCTGAAATTCCGGTCTGTGACAAACTTTCCTTAGTATAATTTCCAGGATACGCTGGGTCTCTGGGTCTGACCTCATTTGAAAATTATCAAAAGACAGTTGTTTGAATTAGTCTCCAAGGAAGTTTGCTGGCACATGTGGACTTTTGGTCCTATGAAACCGGTGAAGAAATCAGTGAAAACTATTGGATCTTTTTTTTAGTTTTGAGTGTTGACATGGCTTTTCACATGACCTATAACTGAGTGGAAACTTGAAATGGGTAAGTCAATTATCTTTACTTAAATCATTAGCTTCAGGTGTTTTGAAGTTTTGCAAATCTCTTATAAATCTTTCTATTATTTATATCTAAATATCTATTGACATCAATAGTAAATTTTATACCCGTTTTAAATCTCACTGCAATATGTTTAGTCATCTAATGCTAATATTTCTCTTTCACCTTACCTAGAAACACTATTCTATGTACCAATGTCTTAAATTTCTTCACCTGCCATGTGTACCCTTTGAAATGTAATAGGTGAAGGGTAGACACCTCTATCTGTTTTACTATATTAAATATCTCAGTAGTTAGCAATTCTGTAGAACAGTGTGTCATTATTCTGAATCTATTTCATATAAAAACTGAAGAAATTCATCTCAAGAGGTTTATTTTGAAGACAGACACCCTGAATCCTGACCGAGATATACATGTTCACTTTTATTCAATATTCTGCTGATGTGGTTGTGACAAGTAAATTTCCATTTAGAAGCTGATATTAAGCAGCCCCTAAGCAAGTCGCAGCAGTGTTAGCAGTATAAGGCAAATGCAAGAATCCTATTATCAATCCCTTTGCTTCCAGTTTATTCCCTGTTAAAATCAATCATTTTAATGGCTGCTGTAGAAGCTTCCAAAATATTCCCTCAATCATGCTGTAGTACTGGCCAGACCACTGTAATAGGCAGAATCTATTGTCTCAAAGAAAAATAATATTTTTATGGGATTTTCATAGTTTCCAAACTACCTCTTCAACTTTATATAATATTTTAATATCAATATTTTCTGTGCTAATTAAGTGTTAACTTTACACTGAAATACTAACATTGACATATGTTTTCCTGAAAGTCAAAATCTTCTATTTCCGGGTGAAAATTTCAAATAATTTTAGGATATTTGCCTTTTTTATGATTCCAGCTGCCTCCAAAAATCTGGAGTTGAATTTGTTACCTATTCTCCAACCTCAGCTTACTTTTGTGTTAAATGACGTGCAATCATTTTGTCTTAAAATGTCTCATTTATCCAAAGTAGAATTTGTATAATTTAATGTTTATGTTGCTAAATTATTTATATTAAATACGTGACGAAATGGAACTTTCAATATGTCTACTAAAGCCCAATTCAATCACTGTAACTGGTGATGCTTCAAGAAGTCAAAACTTCAAAAGAGAAGATGAAAATTAAGGGGCCAGCAAATAATTGTAAACTTATTCAAAAATTTTTCCTTATAGTATATCCCTGGATCTACATTTATATGATATACACATTTTGTTTTATTTTGTATGGAAAAGAGGATTAATAAAATTTAATAAATTTTTATAGGATTTTCATAGTTTCCAAACTACCTCTTCAACTTTATATAATATTTTAGTTACAATGTTAGTTGTGACCCACGCAGGTTTGGGTAAAAGTGGAAATAGTAATGTACTGCTTTTCGCCCTTAATTTTCACAGACATGGTTTAGGCTTCATGAAAATAACATCTTTATTTAAAATATCTTTATATTTATAAGATATTCATGTGTTTAATATACATATTCATACTATCTTTAGGCCAAGTTCCTTATTTTCTAGTTTTCAAATATTGCAGATCAGCAGTGAAGCATGACTTTCAAACTATACTCTGGCAGCTATAGCAATGTCACAGGGGGTCAATCTACAATCCCACTCCATCCATCAAAATTACTTTGACTTTCTTCTCCAATACAGAGTCATCTTATTTTGATCTAAAATTCTCACATTCTCAATCTAGTTCTTTGTAGCATCATTTAACACACATAGAATGTGCATATTTCATATGTTACTGTATAGATTATGCTTGGAAGGTTAGCATCTTCCCTACGGTGGTTTGTATGAGATAAGTTCTGAGTCTCTGTTTCACTGACTCCACAGTATTAGGAAATAGAATATTTCTATTTCTTTCTCATAAATATAAAAGAGTATAATTTAATACTTTGTTCACTTATTCATTAATTTAAAAATTATATACTAGTTGTACAGTTAGAAAATTTCAGGCAAAACTATGGAGAGAAACCTGAATTCATAAAAGTAAGGAGATTATTGAAGTAACAATGTAGCCTAATTGTAAGTACCCTCATATTAATTGCAAATTTAAAAAATTAAAAACTGTTTGAAGAAATAACATATTTTTCCATGAAAAAAAAAAGAATTATCTGAAGAGATAATTCCTGATCTGGGTGGCGAAATTCAACCACGATACTCTAGTTTTCTGCCATGGAGAACACTTCTTAAACCTCCCCAAACACTGAGTGCTAGGGAGGCATTAGCCTTGCCTTTGTACTTTCCACACATGACAAATCAACTATGTGGTACCTCCAGAGGAAAATATGTTCAAAAATGCTATATGCTTGAGCATTTATAACTCTAATAAAAAAATAAAAATGAAAAACTGATAGTTGATAACCTAGACCAATATGACAAGACAAACACATGAATGAAAATGTTAAACGAAGAGTAATGCCTCAAAGGGAGGACCATCATAATTACATTATGAAACAGAAAAACTGGTCATGAATTCTAAGTAAAAGTATTAGAGAAAAATACCATGTTAAAATACAGCAGAATGAACCGGACTGGGCCTGAAACTCAATGGAAACTCCAAAAAATAGCTGGGCATCATGGCAGGGGCCTATAGTCCCAGCTACTCAGGAGGCTGAGGCCAGAGAATTACTTAAATCCAAGAGTTTGAGGTTGCTGTGATCTTTGAGGCCATGGCACTCTATGAAGGGGGAAATAGTGACACTGTTTCAAAAAAAAAAATGTTTGCACTAAATTCAAAAGTTAATGAGGGAGATTTTACAAAAGGCATATAAAAATAAAAAGATAGATTGAACATAGTAGCTGTAAAGGATTATTTTTAAGAGATTGTAGGTCAACAGAAGGAAAGAAAAAAAGAATCACAATAATTATAGAAATGTAAAAGACTCCTAGTTGAAAGAGATCGACAAGTTTCAAACAGAATAGTTAAAATAAAATCCACACACAGAATGATAATGAGATCATCAAAGGAAAGTCTTTCTCAAAGATTGTTACTATTTAGAGATTTTTACAAAGTCAACAAAGTGAAATCAAGACCGTCAAAATACTGACAAGGAGACAAGAACATGAGGGCTGCTTTCTAAAGATTTATGGAAATGTTTTTGAACTAAAAGTTTATGTTGAACCAATATGATATTAAAATATAAGTGTCAAACCTATGTATTCTCCAGTATTTATAAAGACGTAAAAAGTTAGTAAAGTCCTTCTTTGTAGAGACTTTCATGGTAAATACCGAAAAAGGTAACTGTTTAAAGAAAGGTCTAAAAAGAAAGGAATACATATGTAAATAAAAATAAACATAAGTACATATTTAATAAAGAAATTGTAATGTTGGATAAACTTTTTTTTAAAATATCAATCAAGCAACAAAGGGATAATAATCAAATAAATCAGAATTTAAAAGAATAAAACAAATCTGTAAGCATGTAAATGATCAAAGGCCAAAAAGGAATAGTCAAATAATTATACCTTAAATTTTGATCTTAATTAATTATAGGTAGCCACTTGGCAAAAAAGTAAAACAAGATGGTAGACAACCTTAAGATGGTGCACGTGATCCTGTCTTCAAGTTTTCAAATCTCTGTGTCATCTCCACTCCTGAATGGGTCTGTGCCTATGGTTTGCATCTAACAAATAGAACATGGCAAAAGAAATGTGATGCCATGCCCACAATTAGGTTCTGATACAATAGGGCAAGACTGTCATTCTGGGAAGCTCACTTTATTGATTCTCCTTTCCGGTTATGTGGGATTGAGAGAAATCCTTCAAACTCCTGAGAATACATGTGTCATCTTGAACAGATTGTTGTTAGAAATATGGACATTAAAGGCCTTTTTAGTGAGATCTCAGACAGAAATGAGGATTAGGTTATTGAATATTGGAGGTCAGCCTATCCTGTTATAAAGGGATAATTTGGCTGAATTGTGATTTGGTGTTGGTGGACACCGTAACTTTCAAGGGATGAAATTGGATATTTAGCTGAGAAACTTCTGAGAATAGTGTTTAACAAGTGCTTTGATTGTTCTTTACTATTTATAGTAAAACAAGAAAGAGAGAGATGTATTCAATCTATTGTTAAGCAAAAAAGGAACAGAACTTGAAGATTGGGAAAATTATCAGCCTATCTGTACTGCAAACTTAAATATGCTTTAGAGAGAAAGCTACTTCTGTGGTCAAATAATTTCTTTGATGTGGAGATTCATACAGATTTTAATAACGTATTTAATTAGCTATTTCAGCTTAGACAGGAATGAAGATGAAATTGTGCCAGCAGAAACCCAGCTAGCTGGGATTAAATGAAACTGAGAAAAATGAGATGTTATGAGGAAAGATTGCAAGCATTCCTTATCCTTACAGATAATAGAAGCTCAGAAGGAGATTCAGAGATCTTCAAGCTGTCGTTCTCACCACAGGTCCAGTGGTCAAGGCTTTTTCCAACTTGGTTTTAGAAAATGGATCTCTTTTCAGCTGGTGGGGCAGATTCTGCTGACCCCCAGTGGTCCTGTATAAAAGAGCACCAAATGAAAGAGGAGTAATTTTCAGCCTTAAGGTCTAATGGAATTTACCTTGCTGGATTTTGGACTTGCCTTAGAAATATCATACCTCTCTCCCTTCTGATTTCCCCCTGGTGGAATGGAAATGACTATCCCATCACTGTATTTGGAAGCACATACTTCTATGCTGCACAGGTTCACATTTGAAGAAGTTGCCTTGAGAGATAGCATATATCCAGTCTCATCTGTATGTGATTTAGATAAAATTATGAAACTTTGGACCTTAAAGTAGATGCTGGAATGCTGAGACTTTTGGGGACTCTTGGAGTGAAACAAATGCAGTTTGCATATGAGAAGGACATGAATTTTAGGGATTCCAGATTAATAATGTGGGCATGATATACGTTTATGTTTCTGCAAAATTCACTTGCTGAAGCCGTAATCCCCAATGTGTCTGAATTCAGAGGTCAGTCTCTAAAGAAGTAATTAAGACAAATGAAATCATAAGTACAGGCCCCTAATCAAATAAAACTAACATTTTTATAGGAATATACTTCAAAGAACTCTTCCTTTCTTTCCCTCTTTTTCTCTCTACCCCATCTCTTCTTTCTCCCCTCCTCACTACATGCAGTGAGGAAAGGCCAAGTGATAATATCACAGGAAAGCACCATCTACATTCCAAGAAGAGAGCCTGCACCAGCAGGGGACGCTGCTAGGCCTTGACCTGGGACTTTCTGCCTCTAAAATTGTACACACACAACACACACACACACACACACACACAACACATATTTCTCTTGTTTTAGCCATGAAGTCTATGATTTTTTTATGGCATCCCAAGAAGAATAATATACTGAATGGGAAAATAATGCACAATGTGAGAAAAGCTTGCATGGCAAGATACTGCAGACAGTTCCCTGGAGGTGAGGGAATTTCCATCTAATGATTGGGAGAAAACTAGAGTCTCCAGTTCTCCAACTACAAGAAACAAATTATCCCAATGAGATGAGTGAGGAGTTGAAAGAAGATTATTCCTTAATCAAGACTACAGATGAAAACACAATCTGGCCATCACTTTGATGAGAGTTTTGGGAGATATTGCCAGATGACCCAGTAAAGCCACACCAACATACATGCCATACAGCAACTATGAAATAATATATGTGACTTGTATTAAATGCTAAGTTTGTAGTAATTTATTGATAACACTGTAAAATAAAATCCTAGTTATGTATTTATTTAAACTCATGGAAAAAAGTTTTTACTAATGGTAAATATAAACTGTAAATACGGGGTGTTCATAATTTCGTGTGAAATTTAAAATAATTGTGCAGAAAATATTTACTAATGGTAAATTGAAAATGCACCCTGTATATTACAGAAATAAGTATTAATATGAAATTTAATTACTATATAAGTACATAAAAATCAATTTACCAACATAGAGAAAAGAGATTCCTAAATTTAATATTTTACAAAGGTAAAATAATATCTATATCATATCAATAAAATATATTAATAGATACATAAAATGTTTTAAAACACAAAAACTAAAGTCGTGGAAGAATGTTGCCAGTGGAAATGGTAGAGTAGGTAACTCCAGGGTCTTGTCCTTTCACACACATGGACTCACAAAAAATCTAAAAATCAAGCAAAAACTGCCAGAATATAGTCTATCATACTTGTGGAAAACAGTCAAAAGTTACAGCAATCAAATGAATGCTGAGTGAAGAAAAAAGGCAACCTAAAATGGAAGAAATGTTGTCAGCATTTTTACCTGCTTTTTCTTTACCATCTTCCTTTGTTCAAAAAAAAAAAATCTTAACGATGGCGGCCACTATTCTCAATCTGAAGGCTGGCTCCTGCCTCTAAGAACTGAACTTATTTTCAAAGAATTAAATTTGTCTATTCTAACCTATCTAGGGACTACTTAAAAGACCGCGCAAGATAGTCATCTTTGAGTAGCCTCACCTAGAATTCGCTCTGACTATGCAAGTGGCAGGCATTAGGTGAAAAAGTAAATAATTCAAATGAACCAACTGTAGTTGGTGCAAAATATTGCAATTGAGGTAAAAGACAAAATGACAAACATGAGAGGAAATGCCAGAGAGAGAGAGTTTCTTTGAGAAAATAGCACCAAAAAGTCTCCACATATGCCAGCTAATCAAGATAGTCATGTTTTCCCCCGGGTAGGAGTTACGATGATTAGAAACTACATGAGAAGAACTTAAGGTTTGTATTTGTCCATTATACAGATTCAGTGCAAGTAGGAAATGAGAGATAAGGCAAAGTAGTAAATGGTCTAGACAGGAGCTGAAAGAGTGATTCTGCTCAGCTAATCTGAAAAGACTGGAAATTATTATTATTGTTGTTATTGTTATGAGCCATTCTCTTTCATTATATAGTCCCCCTTTGGGCCCTGACATTCAGAACATTTCTGTCAACATATTGAGTGAACACAACCTAAAGAAACAGAATTCTGAGCCCAAGGTTAAAAAATAAAGGCTTCACAGAAAGAGTTCATAAAGGTCATTAAACAAATAAAAACCTACAGCTTACAGCAAAAAGAGGAATAATATGATTACAAATTTACTACATTATAATATTTACATTCTTTAGTTTTCAATAAAAATTTCAAAACATGAAGACACAAAAACATACAATACATTAAAGAAGAATTTAGTGCAGACACAATTCCTTCAAAAGCAAAACTATTAGACTTATAAAACAAAGACATTAGCTCTACTACTCTCTTTAGTCAAAGAGAAAAAAATAAATCAGATAGCAATATGAAAACAGAGAGAAAATATAAACAAAACAATAAAAGTTATAAAAAAAGACAACACAATTTTAGAATTAAGAAGGACAATAACTAAAATTTAAAAGCTCATTGAACAGATTCAGTAGCAGATTTTAGAAGGAACAAAAAGTATCAGTGAATTAAGAGATAAATACATCGAAATTATTCACTTTGGCTCGGTGCCTGTGGCTCAAGCGGCTAAGGGACCAGACAGCCACATAAAGGTGGTAGGTTCAAATCCAGCCCGGGATGCCAAACAACAATGATGGCTGCAACCGAAAAAAAAATAGCCAGGCATTGTGGCAGACGCCTGTGGTCCCAGCTATTTGGGAGGGTGAGGCAAGAGACTTGCTTGAGGCCAGGAGTTGGAGGTTGCTGTGAGCAGTGAAGCCATGGCACTCTACCCAGGGGCTCAGCTTGAGGCTCCGTCTCAAAAAAAAAAAAAAAAAAAAAGAAATTATTCACTTTGAGAAATCATGAAAAAGAATAATCAATGAAGCAAAGACAAGTGACGGACTCCATCAAGCATGCTGCAGATTTATAATGAGGATCCCAGAGAAAAGGAAAGAGGGAGAGAAAGGGGCAGAAAAGATAGTTGAAGAGATTATTGACAAAATTTCCCCAAATATGATAAAAGGTAAATACACATTCAAGAAATTCAATTATTCAAAATAAATAGATTCAAATAAATCCACACTGATTCACATAATCAAGTTGTCAAAAGCCAAAGAGAAACAGAAAATCTTGAAAGCAGCAAGGAGACACACCACGTCTCATGCAAAGTTTCCTCAGAAAGATTACTAAGAATTATGATGCACAGAGGGAATAGGATAACCTTTTTAAAGTAGTGAAAGAGGTAATTGTCAACCAAGAATTCTACACTCTGCAAATTAACCTTCAAAAAAGGATGAGAAATTAAAGCATTCTCAGCAAAGCAAAGCTCAAAGATTTAGACCCACACCACAAGAAAGGCTAAAATGTTTCAGGCTAACATAAAAAGAGGCAAGACAGTAATTTATGACAGGAACAAATAAAGAATTCTAGTAAAGCAACTACACAGGTAAAAGTAAGAGCCATTGTTGTATTTTTTGATTGTAACTTCTCATATTTTTTTCTTTTATTTTCATATTTCTTCCTTTTTATAATTTTTATGTTTATTTTCATATTGCAAACTACTTTTTTCATATCTCATATAATTTAAAAGACAAAGGCATAAAATAATTATAAAAGTGTGTTAAATCTCACACAATGAAAATAGTTGACTCTTAAACAATATGGGTCTGAAGTGTGAAGATCCGCTCAGACTGCATACATAATATTTTTCAATGAATGCACTAGAAAATATTTTGGAGATTTGTGACAATTTGAAAAACCTCTGAGATGAACTTAATGGCATAGAAATATGAAAAAAAGTTAGATATGCATTGAATTAATAAAATATGGGTCAATATTATTTTATCATTTACTGCCATAAAACATACACAAATCTATTGTAAATGTTTAACATTTATCACAATTTTTATGCACACAAGCACTTACAGGCAATATATGCTGCTGTTCACAATCAAGAGACATGTATGAACTATAAAGACTCAGTATTAAATTGTAACTGCATAAAATAAACTGTAGTCGGGCTATAAAAATTCCATATCCACCTTTTATCCTATTGCAAGGAGCTCAAATGTTGCATCTGCTTAAAACATCATGTTATGCTATCATCTCCACATGAGCAGTTTGTCTCTCCAATAAGTTGCTTACCATGGTAAACAGTGAGCTCTCATGGTTCTCACTTCTTTCATCGTGTTTAATTCAATACTGCGAACTTTGAATAACTCAGACAAAGTGTCACTGGGGAGATGGTGGGAGTCCTCCCAAGCAGCACAGAAAAGTGACATTCCAAGAGAGACTTAAATTGCTTGATATATACCATAGATTGAAGTCTGCAACTGCTATTTCCTGCCATATCAGGATAAAGAAATTCCACATAAAGATCCACATAAATGGTAAAAACTTGGACAACTATTTCTCCATCAAAAATCCAGATTACTAACCAGCAAACACATGTAAAAAAGGCTTAACATCATTAATCATCCGGAAAATGTGTATCAAGAGCACAGTGGTACGTCATTTACAGACACTAGTTATTACTTTCTCAAACAAAAAAAGAAAAGAATGTGTTAGTGAATATATGGAGAAATTAGAAACTTTTTTATATTCTAGTGGGAATGTGAAATTATTCTGCTGCCGTGGACTTCAGTTTAGCAGTTCCTCAAATAGCTAAACACACCACATGACCCAGAAATTTCACCCCTGGGCATAGATCCCAAGTAATTGAAAATAGATACTCAAAGAATTAAACATCTATGCATATTTAGAGCAGAATTAATCACATTGTCATAGTGGGAACACAAATGTTCAACAAATGAAAGGTTAAACAAATGAGGTATATTGTGAGTATATACATATTTATACATTTAGAGCCATATATTTAGCCATGACATGGAATGAAGTTTTAATACATGATGGACAACATGGTTGCACTTCACAAACATGATTAGTAATTGTCAGCAACGATGAGCTAACATGTCATCCAATTTCCCTGAGATGATTTACAATAGGTAAGTTCACAGGAGCAGAAAGCAAATTGGTGGTTGCCAAAAAATTGTGGTGTGGAATAGGTACGGGTGAGGAACTGTTCCAGGGGGTTGGAACTTCCTTTGGGTTTTTAAAAATGTTTTCAAGGTACATAGCTTTAATCACTGCACAATATTGTTGTTATACTGAATAACAATTGTTTTTTACTTCAAGTAAATAATTTCACAACATGAGAATTTCATTTCTAAAGGAAATTATAATAAAATGAATAGAAATTCCACACTAAAAATAACCAATCAAACAAATAAAGGCTATGAATGTTATTTTTAAAAGTCCATCCGAATACACTCACCATGCTAAAAAGTCATAATTTGAAAGATGCTCAAAGAAGAATGCTATACATTCCAGTGTAAAAGTCTTAGATGGAAAGGATGTAAATAATCACAAATAGGCTGAGTGCCTGTTGCTCAGTTTTTAGGGCGCCAGGCACACACCCTGGGGATGGCAGGTTGGAACCCAGCCTGGGCCAGCTAAACAACAGTAATAATTGCAATGAAAAAATAGCCAGGGGGTGTGGTAGGCACCTATAGTCTCAGCTAATTGGGAGGATGTGACAAGAATTGGCTTAAGTCCAAGAGTTTGAGGTTGCTGTGAGCTGTGACAGTATAGAACTCTACAGAGGGCAACATAGTGAGACTGTGTTTCAAAAAAAAAAATCACAAACAGGTACCTATTAAACAAACAGCTTGATATTAAAGCATAAAGCAATTAAAACAATGACTGGAAGAAACAATTGAGGGGAAAAAAAAGAAAAAGAGAGAGAGGAATAAATGATTTGAAGAATACAGAAATTAAATAAAATTTATGCACAAACACATTGATCTCAATTATTGTGTGTTTTGATGTTCTGTACTTCATATAAGAATGTAAATTTATTTAATCCCATATGATGATTGCCAGTTTACAGTTTAACAAACTTGACAATATCAACATCATATGGTTTCTGTTCTTGGAGCACAAGTTAACTAATTTATAAATAAAAGTAGGTGTGTAACAATCCCATTGCATTTGGAAGGTAATTTACAATCTTTAAAACCCTAGACAAAAAAGTTAACACTTAAAACTTTTCAATATTAAAATACCATTTTAATATTGAAATAAGTCAATAGTAAAAATGTCTATGAATATAGTTTAGAAAGTATTTAAAACAAAGTATATTTTAAAATTACTTTATTGAAAGAAGATAACTGACTTTAAAAAATTAGCATTGAATATTGAAGAAATTGGAATAGGAAAGTGGTACAAATTAAACGAAAGAGGTAAAAAGAATAATAATGCTAAGTACTTTAAACTTAATGTCCTTCAGGGAAGCAAGAGCGTAGATTGGGGATAATAGAGATGGTAAAAATACAACACATGAGAGGGGTGCATGGACCTAGATGGTAATGATTCTCGAAAAATGAATATGATTCCTCCTAAATTAAATCGTTAATCTTCTCTTTTTAGAGAAACCAGCGGCTGGAAAGAGCTGGGAGAAGAGCGTGGGAAACAGTGTGTTGTTGATCTTTGATACACAGAAAGCACATAGAATTCAGAATCACAAACTGAAGTAATTTATTCAAGACATACTTTGGTAATGAAAATGTTAAATATGAACTGAAACACAAAGTGCAAATACATTACAGACTGATTTTTTGTTAATAGTAAGAACATTTTCAGATGGCAGAAGCAATAAAATCTGAGAATTTAAGATAAATAAGAATTATGAGTCTCTATATACATTGCATGTAGAGACAATATCCATGTATATACTTTATATTCTAGAAGTTTTGATATAGAGATTTTTTTGCTATACTTTAATACCAAACATTTTCTAATTTTCCTTTTGATTATTTTGTTCACTTATGGGCGGGTTAACATTCTATTAATTTATAATATAGTCTTTTCTCATGTTTTTGATATTAATAATGTTATTATTTTATGGTCAAAATATATGATATATGTAAACTAATTCATAAAAATTTGTTGAGATTTGATTTCTTGTTATAAAGTTTGTCAGTGGATAGAATGTTTAAGTTTTTTTTTTTTTTTGCAGTTTTTGGCCGTGGCCAGGTTTGAACCCACCACTTCCAGTATATGGGGCCGGTGCCCTACTCCTTGAGCCACAGGCACTACCCATGTTTAAGTTGTTTTTGATGGGCACATGTTGTCTCTAATTGTGAGGTACTCAGGTCTACATAGACCCAATAAATACACCTTATTAATTGCATCACTAAATTTTTCTATATTTGTACTGATTTTTTGTCAGCTTGATTAATGAACTACCATGATGGGTATCTTAAAATCTCTAACTATTCTGACAAATGTATTGATTTTTTTCTAGTTTTGTCTTATAATTTAAAAGGATATTACTAGGTGCACACAACTGAAAAATTATATCCTATTAGTAAACTGAGCCTTAAATCATGATATAGTTAGTGTCATTACAGTTACAAATGCATTTTGTCCCAAAGTCTTAACTCCTTTGCTATTAATATAACGACATGATTAATTTTCATACACCGTTTTATCATGCTTTGCTTTATTGCACTTTTCAAACATTGTTTTCACCAACTGATGGTTGGTAGCAACCCTATGTAGAGCAAATCTACTGCTGCTGTTTTCTTGATACCATATGCTCACTTCAGGTCTCTATGTAAGCACTTTTTAGAAACAAAGTATTTTAAGTAAGGTACATACAGTGTTTTTAGGCATAATATGATTATACAGTTAATAAACTAGCCTATAGTGTAAACACAAGTTATAAGTGCATTGGGAAACAAAAAATAATCATATGACTCATCTTATTGTAGAGATCTGGAACGTACCTGTCCAGGTGTGCCTTTATTAGAGAATACGTGCATTAGAGATGTAATTATGTTGAAATTAGAACATTAGGGTGTGCCTTCATCCAATATGACTGTGTCTTTGTAAAACAGCTCTGAACACAGAGGCCCGCAGAGGGAGCCACCTGAAAAGAAGGAGGACACCATGGCAAACCAGGCAGCATCCTGGAACAAATCCTGCAAATCCACGTCCCTCACAAAGAACCCATCTTGTCAACACCTCCATCTTAGATTTCTACCCTCCCTACTGTGAGAAAATGAATTTCTGTTGGTTAAGCTACCCGGGCTGTGATTCTTCGTTTTTGTAGCCCTGACAAACTAATAAATCATCTTTGCTCTTTCCACTTGATGCATTCGGAGTTTCTCCTGGAAACTGCATTTAGTACTTTTAATCCAATGTAGATGTAGTTCATTTAATTTTCTTGTTAATATGAAAAATTTGGATGCTTTCTACTGCCTATAGTTCTGTTTTCATTCTATTCTGTTGTTTCTATTTTCTTTTTTATGACAGGTTTTCTTTAGAATTGATTGTCATTATTTAATCTCATTTCATTTTCATTTTCAATTCCTATTGATTTAGAAGATGCATAATATGTCTATTATTTTAGCATTTCCCTTTGGCACTTTAATAATAAGTGTAGTTAACTTGGAATATTCTAAAAGGAATCAATTGTTTACTCTTTTCTCCAACCATAAAGTAATCTATATACCATTTGTTCTAGTCAGACCATTCTAGTTTGTATAAAAGGTTTTATGTATTTTACTTTAATCTTACTTTTTAAAACTCTACTCATTAGAATTTGATACTGTTGTTTTATATCATCTATGTTAATTTGGGTAACAAAGCCTCAATTGAGATTTAAGTACCAATTTACCATTTTACTAACACAATGTCTTCTAGTATCTCCAACTTCCTCGTAGGTTCATTTTTCTTCTTTTTGAAATTAACACACTTTAGTGTAAACAGTTTTGGCAGTAGTAACTCTCAATATTTACCAGAAAATGTCTCACATAGTATATTTTATCAATAATTTGAAAGTAGTATTTCTTTGTTTTCTTCCTGCTAATGAATAAATCAGCCGTCCAAGTGTTTGTATTTCCTTAGTCCATAGTCTGCTTTTGCACTTCAGTTGTTTTAATTTAAGAGCTCTTCTTTTTATGAGTGCCCTGTAATTTTATAAAGATATGTCTAGGTGTGTATTTCTTTTTATTTTTTTTGTGTATGAGATTCTACCGTTTCTTAATTCTGAGGATTATATATTTCCTTCACAATGATCATTTCTAAGCCACTATCTTTGTATAGGTTATTTATATTTTATTCTTGCCATTACTTATTTTTAGAATTCTTAGGAGATACATTTCAGACCATCTCATCTCATCTTTATTGCTAAACCTTTCTGCATACTTTAAAATTTGTGTCTCTGTGTTTGTCTCTGTATTATTTAACTCTATATACAATTTATATTATTTTCTTTTCAGTTATGCTTGATACACTATTTAGGGATAATACAATTGTTTAAATCTCAATGTTTTATGCATTTCTTAGATTTTAAATTTCCTATTTTGTTTCATTATATAGAATAAACCTACTTGATACATCTTTGAAATCTGAAAATGTCATTTTATGAAATGTTCATTTATCTGGTTCTGTTTGGTTTTTCTTAATTTCCTCTTCATTTGTTTTCTTCTGAAGTTTGTGATCTTTTTTTTTATTAAATCATAGCTGTGTACATTAATGTAATCATGGTGTACAATGTGCTGGTTTTATATACAGTCTGAAATACTTTAATCAAACTGGTCAACATAGGCTTCATGGCACCTTCTTAGTTATTGTGTTAAGACATTTATATTCTACATTTAGTTAATTTCACATGTACCCTTGTAAGATGCACCATAGGTGTGGTCCCACCGATTACCCTCCCTCTACCCATTGTGATTTTTTATTATTATTTCATTTATTATTTTAAAGGTTTTGTAATTCTATCTATGGAAATATTTTTAGAGACATGTTAAATTATCTTTCCTTCTAAAAGGATTTGTGTTTACTTCTACTAGTTACTCTTAATATTTAGACTTTTTTTGTTTTAAGGTTCAAAAGGTATGGGGTTTTGAGATAACTTGAGATTCAATAATAAAATCATGTGAAACTCCACAAGTAATAATACATGTTTAATGGACTCATTTTTAGTTTTGTTTTGTTTAGCAGGCCTGGGCTAGGTTTGAACCCACCAGCCCCAGAGCATGTAGCGAAGCCCTAACCACTGAGACACAGGCACCCAGGAGTCATTTTTTATTTTTTTTATCTATACACAAAGGTAACATGAAATAAAACATTTTCTTGGTTGCTCTGACTCTGTAGTGGGATTTTTCTTCTTTCCTACTTGATTCTTTTCCTGACAGGTAAGCTTTCTTTGAAGTTAATACATATAAAATGGACATAAATGGCTTTTTCTAGCTAGGCCATGGTACTAAATTTCTGGTCTATATTACCTATTTATACCCTTTGGTATCTAGCAGTTTATTTCAATCCCTGAACTTGGGGAGTTTCATTTCTGTCCTTTGTGGATGGCCGATTGTCTTCTAGGTTCTAAAAGCATATATAGCCATGATGATGATAATGGTGAACACATTTGTGTACAAGATAGCAGAAGAATATCAACATCTTTCTTATCTTACTGAAAGCAGAAGTTGATGTAATTCTATGTAAGTATAAACATATTAAAATAAAATATACATTGTATTTTATTATGAATATGTCTATAAAACGACTACTAAAACAGTAAATTTGAGATAAGGTATATTCTATATTGTGTGCTATCCTTCATACACCAGAATATTTTGCATATGGTACGCGTCTTGTAGTGACTTAATATACTTAAAAAAATTACTATAGCTTTGTGTCATTTCATTAGAAACATAGGTTGATTTGGCAACCTGATCAACAATGGTTCCTTTAAATTATATTTCCTCATGAGTCTCATATTCATTTTGGGATGAGTACTGTTTAATAAATACAGATGTGACAAACAACTAAATATTAATCTCTTTGAAATGCACAAATATGTTAATAAAAATAATGTAGGATATATGTAACATCTAGCTGTAAAATAGTAAATTGCCAATAAAGAAATAAACAATAAAATTCTATGATCCCATATGTCTTTAAAGCACATGTAACTCCTGAAATTTGTTCTTCTGCACTTCTTTACTGTCTATCGTTTGCTTTGAACGAAATTCTCAGTAAGCAATTATCTCTAGTAATAACCCAGTTTTATTGTAAAGAATGTTATGATCATGCCATTGTACAAATATATCTAATTCAATTACCTCGAAGTAAATTAAAATATCAATACTAAACTATGTATTTAAATTTGAAATATGTGGTTTATAGCAGGTAAAATTTTATTAGAAGCTAACAAAAACTTGTTGGTAAGTTAAAGAAATGTATCACATGACTAACGGGATTTAAAAAGCCAAAATAGTTCTTTATTCCAAAAAATAATCTCATAATAATTTTATTTAAATTCTCAACAATATAATATTTTTAAAAATAGTATTTGTAACTTTACTCTTGAAAATCTTCTGCAATATCCATTTGG
The DNA here is from genome assembly GCA_963575145.1 of Galago senegalensis. NCBI lineage: Eukaryota > Metazoa > Chordata > Mammalia > Primates > Galagidae > Galago > Galago senegalensis. The sequence goes on along the minus strand of CAUYTI010106261.1, from coordinate 473 downwards.
TGATGAGCTACTGAGGGCCATCTTCCAACATGCTGGGAGAATGTTCATTTATGCTCAGCATGTTATACTAATGAACACTTATTTCACAAATACAATTTATATATTTTAATCTTGGTTCTATGATTTTTTCTTTGAAATTTGTAATCTTATTTATGGTTTTCTTTAAATTATGATTATTACTTGCAGTTAATATTACCGTTTCTGGCTCAGGGCCTGTGGCTCAAGTGGCTAAGGCGCCAGCCACATACACCTAAGGTGGCAGGTTCAAATCCAACCCAGGCCCTCCAAACAACAATGATGGCTGCAACCAGAAAATAGCCAGGCGTTGTGGTGGGCGCCTGTGGTCCCATCTACTTGGGAGGCTGAGGCAGGAGACTCGCTTGAGCCCAGGAGTTGGAGGTTGCTGTGAGCTGCGATGCCACTGCACTCTACCCAGGGGATAGCTTGAGGCTCTGTCTCAAAAAAAAAAAAAA
>CAUYTI010106258.1:0-64354 GCA_963575145.1 Galago senegalensis | reverse complement strand
GCTGTCCCCCTGGGTAGAGTGCCATGGCATCACAGCTCACAGCAACCTCCAACTCCTGGGCTCAAGTGAGTCTCCTGCCTCAGCCTCCCAAGTAGCTGGACCACAGGCGCCCGCCACAACACCCGGCTATTTTTTTGGTTGCGGCCATCATTGTTGTTTGGCGGTCCGGGCTGGGGATTCGAACCCGCCACCTTAGATGTACGTGGCTGGCGCCTTAGCTGGTTGAGCTATAAGCACTGAGCCATCCTCTTTAGTTCTGTCCTCTCCTTCGTCCCTCATAGTCAATCAAGAAACATCCAGCTAACTAGCAAAAAGAAAAAGAAACATCCAGGGGGTTCCAAAATCATTGTGTCTGCTGCCTTGTGTTTTAGTCATATCTTGTTTTCCTCTACAGATAAAATAATTCAGTGCATTTATATTTAGATAAGTATTGATTTTTAGGCTTCACTTGCCTGTTCTGTTAGAAAGATAAAATAGTGTTGAGCTTCCGAGCACAGGCTTCAGCATCTCTCACTTGAGTTTGGCTCTTTGTCTCCTCCTACGGCCTTGTATGGCCTTTCTGACCTACACAACAGTGCTAATGATGGTACCTACATGATAGAGTTCTTGCAAGAATTACATGTGGATTTGAACCCAGTATAGTCTAGCCTCAAAACTCTACTACTTCATTCTCTCTCTCTCTATGATGTAAAGGAATTGACTCAGCTTCTGACAGTATGATTACCCTAGACAACTTTCCAATTAAAAAAACTCCAAACACTGAATAAAATATATCACCTGCCCCCAAATGCTGAACTGGCAAAACAGTAAGGAATATGCAGCGATCTCTCTCCCCAAAAGAAGAAAATGCAAAGGGGAACTCTTTGTTTTGGAAACAAAAGTAAATGCACAAGACAGCTTTAGACTGAGGGTATCCACCAAAACTTGATGACTTGAAGCTCCCATCTCGATGAATACAAGAGATAAGGAAAATAGAAGATAAAGTTCCTTGTGTAAAGGAGGGAGTCTAGGGGCGCCGCCTGTGGCTCAGTGAGTAGAGCATCAGCCCCATATACCGAGGGTGGCAAGTTCAAACCCGGCCCTGGCCAAACTGCAACAAAGAAAAAAAACCATCCAGGCATTGTGGTGGGTGCCTGTAGTCCCAGCTACTCAGGAGGCTGAGGAAAGAGAATTGCCTAAGCCCAGGAATTGGAGGTTGCTGTGAGCTATGACACAACAGCACTCTACCAAGGTGTCTCTTTAAAAAAAAAAAAGGAGGGAGTCTAATAGAAGACTCACCAAATGATCCACAAAGCATTACACACTCTGTGAGAGGGTATGTGAGATAAACCAATGGCACAGATGGGGCATCAAACAAATTTGTTTGGGCTGGGTGCAGTGGCTCATGCCTGTAATCCTTGCAGTCTGGGACACCAAGGCAGGTGGACTGTTTGAGCCCAGGAGTTTGAAAATAGCCTGAGCAAGAGTGAGACCCTGGCTCTAAAAATAGCTGGGTGTTGTGGCAGGTACCTGTAGTCCCAGCTATTTGGGAGGCTGAGGCAAGAGGATTGCTTGAGCCCAAGAGTTTGAGGATACTGTGAGCTAGGCTGCCATGCCATTTTACCGAGGGTGACAGAGTTAACACTCTGTCTCAAAAAAAAAATTTGTTTTTTGTTTGACCAATCTTGTTTTTTTTGAGACAGAGTCTTACTTTGTTGCCATCAGTACAGTGCCATGGTGTCATAGCTCAGAGCAACCTCAAATTCTTGGGCTCAAGCAATTCTCTTGCCTCAGCCTCCCAAGAAGTTAGGACTATACGCACCTGCCACAATACCCTGCTATTTTCAGAGACAAGGTCCCGCTCTGGCTCAGGCTGGTCCAAACCTGTGAGCTCAGGCAATCCACCTGTCTCCTCCCCGCAAGTGCTGGGATTACAGGAGGAAGCCATTGCACCCAGCCTTTTTTGTCTTATTTTTTTATATTTCAGATCAATATAAGGGTGCATACAAGTATGTTACATTGTTTGCATTTAAAAATTTTTTTCAGATTAATATGAGGGTACAAATGATTAGGTTACAATGTTTGTATTTGTTACTGATTAGACATCCTTAAAAGCAGAATTCATGGGTGGCACCTGTGCCTCAGTGAGTAGGTCACTGGTCCCATATACAGAGGTTGGCGGGTTCAAACCTGGCCCTGGCCAAACTGCAACCAAAAAAAAAAAAGTAGCCTGGTGTTGTGGCCGGCGCCTGTAGTCCCAGCTACTAGGGAGGCTGAGGCAAGAGAATCACCTAAACCCAAGAGCTGGAGGTTACTGTGAGCTGTGACATCACAGCACTCTACCAAGGGCGATAAAGTGAGACTCTGTCTTTAAAATAAATAAATGAAAAAAGCAGAATTCATTTACTGGAAGACAGATTTGCAGAAATCTAGAATGTGACCCAGAGACAAAAAGAAATAAAAAATATGAAGAACATGCCAACATTTTAAAACAGAATGAGAAAGTATAATATGGGTGGTGCCTGTGGCTCAGTGGGTAGGGCGCCAGCCCCATATACCAAGGGTAGCAGGTTTGAACCCAGCCCTGGCCAAACTGCAACAAAAAATAGCCAGGCATTGTGGTGGGTGCCTGTAGTCCCAGCTACTCAGGAGGCTGAGGCAAGAGGATTGCCTAAGCCCAAGAGTTGGAGGTTGCTGTGAGCTGTGATGCCATAGCACTCTACTGAGGGCAACAAAGTAAGATTCTGTCTCAAAAAAAAAAAAAAGAAAGAAAGAAAGAAAGAAAGTAGAATACATAATAAGGAAGAAAAGGTATTTGTGGAAAAAGACACTCACTCTCAGGGCCAACCCTACATTTGCATAACCTCAATAACATCTCCTCAAATTTTGTGTCCTAGGTGCGGCTCAGCAGTTTCATACTGGCGCTGCCCTTGCTGAGAATCTTTCCAAATTGCTGTAAGACACCACATTCTGGATTCAGAAATCCCAAGAAAGATAAAGAAAAATAAATTCACAACTACATATTATAGTGAAACTGCAGAGGTTCTAAGATAAACACAGAGCAATTAAGAAGAGGCTATGATTAGACTTACTGTAGACTTCTTAGAAGCCACAGTAGAAGCCAGAATTCAGCAGAATGGCATTATTCTCAGTATGCTGAGACAAAATAACTGGCAACCAAGAATTCAATTCAAGAATTCATTATGAAGGTAAAATAATTTTCAAACCAATAAAAACAGAGAATTAAGTTGGGCAAGGTGGCTCATGCCTGTAATCCTAGCACTCTGGGAGGCAAAGTGATTGCTTGAGCCAAGGCAGAAAGATTGCTTGATCTCAGCAGTTCAAGACCAGCCTGAGCAAGAGATCTCATCTCTACAAAAAATAGAAAAGCTAGGTGGCAGGTGGATGCCTTAGTCCCCGCTACTGGGGAGGCTGAGGTAAGAGGAGCCATTGAGCCCAAGAGTCTGAGGTTACTGTGAGCTAGGCTGAGGCCAGGGCACTCTACACAGGTGACAGAGTGAGACGCTGTCTCGAAAAAAAAAAAAAAAAAACCCTGAGAGAATTTACTACAAACAGACTCTCACTAAAGGAAATGCTAAAGGATGGATTTCAAAGAAGGAAGGCAATGTCAGATGGATGCTCTTATCAAAAGGAACAATGAATAAGGGGACGGGTAGTTCTGTGGGCGAATGTGAACAACATTTGATTGTATAAAGATACAATGATAACATCGAACGTGCTGAGGGGAGGAAAAAAGACAGAATGAAAACAACAGAATATAAATGTGTATATGTGTGGAGGCCAGGGGAGAGCGCAGAGATTGAAGTTAAGGCAGTTTAAGGGCCTTACATTGTTTAGGACGGCAGAAACTGTGATTCACTTTTAAATAACTAGAGGATCCACTAAAAGAATAGACAGAGAGACTCCAACTTCTAAGACAATCAATGGGGGGGGGGGGGGATGGTATTAAAAATACTAACACATACCTCTTCCGGTATAGGACACAACTACAAAAGACACTGTATCTTCCAAATGCAACTATTGTAACCTAGTTATTTGTACCTCACATTAACTTGAAATTGAAAAAAAAAAAAAAAGAACAACAAATCTTTAATCTGTAAGAAGATGAGAAAGTAGGCTTGGCACCTGTCCTTCAGTGGCTAGGGTGCCAGCCACATATACTGGAGGTGGCAGGTTTGAATCCAGCCTGGGCCTGCCAAACAACAATGACAACTACAACCAAAAAATAGCCAGGCAGTGTGGCACTCTACTGAGGGTGACAGAATGAGACTCTATCTTTAAAAAAAAAAGAGAGAGAGATGAGAAAGTATAAGGATACACAAAAATAAAAATGACAAATGGGAAATAAGATAGCAAGAAATCTAACTTAGAAACTTTTAGTACTTACAGTGATTCATGCAAACTGAGACATGCTGCTCTTCATTGGAAAGACAGATATTGTCAGGCTCTATAGAAAACAAAATCTAGTAATACACGTGTATTACAAGCAAAACCAAGGAGTTAGGTTAAAGAACTGCTAAACTGTCCTTCTGCTTTGTCCAGCCAATGGGATTTTCCCATAAAGCCAAGCACAAGAAACTTGATCATTTGAGGAGAGTTTGATAGGGTAACTATTTGCAAAATGTAATTTAAATTCTTCATGGATTGTGAGGAACCTGCAAGGATAGTGCAGCACCTTGGAACTAGGGGAAAAAAGGCTCCAGTATCGCTCCTAAACTGAAGGAGCAGTGCAGAGGTGCGAAGGTAACCAGAATCCATTGTGGTCCCGCCAACCCATCTTCACACTGTGGCCATAATGAGCTTTTAAAGTTGTGAATTAGAACTTGTCACCCCCTAACACACACACTCACATGCACATATCCACAGCTTCAGGCCCTTAAGTAGCATCCCATAGTCTCTGAGAAGGATAAAGTCGCAGATACTTCTTCACACAGCCTCCAAAGCCTTTTGTGATCAGTCTTCAGCACTCTCTAACTCCCCCACATCTCTGAAATGACTCCATGTCATTTTTAACCCTTTGGTCACACTGGCTTTTTCTCATTTCTTTGGGTTCACCATGCTCCCTCCAACCTCAGGACCTTTGCTTATGATGTTCTCTGCCTGGAATATCCACTCCACACTCCAAACCTACTTAACATCACTCATCCTTTACCTCTGAGCTGAAATGTCACTTACTAGAGGGACTTTCCAAAACTCCTGATTCTCATTATATACCTTTAAGGTATTAGTACCTTTCCTGTAGAGTACTTATCACTGTTATCATTTTATATTTGTGTTTATTCAGTCGTTCAATGAATGTATGTCCCACTAGACTAGAAGCTCCATGAGGGGAGAAAGGCATCCTTTCTGCTCACTGCTATGCAGTGGCTGGCACTGAGAAGCTCAATGAATACACATGAAGGAATGAACCATTCTCACCAAGTGAAGGGTGCTTTGCCCAGAAATAATTGCAAAATACCCTAAGAAGCCCTGGCCAGTTTCATGACACCAATTGCATTTATTCATTCACAGATTATTCACTCACCATTTCTCTATGTCAGAGAATTAAGGGCAGCGTTCTTCAAGAGCCTCTTCTGGACATAAAATTAGCCCCCTGGCTTTTATATGGCAAGAATATGGTGAGAAAGCCTCCAAGTTACGGATGGCAGATGGGCCATTATCTCATCAAACCTAGTAGGCATTCAAGGTGAAGGACAGAGAGCCCCGGAGCCCTTCCTTATCCAGGCCCATCAGACCCAGATGGATTGATTAATCAATCATAAGCCTTTGAGGCTGGGATCACAGCCAATGGCAACCAAGTGTCTGAACTCCAGCCATTTTGGCAAAATGGTGCTGAAGGAACTGAGTTGAGTTGGTTTCAAGCAATTGCTAGCCATAGAGAAAACCTTAAAATTCTCACCTGGGCTGGGCATGGTGGCTCACACCTGTAATCCTAGCACTCAGGAAGCTGAGGCAGGTGGATGGCTTGAGCACAGCAGTTCAAGACCAGCTTGCCAAGAGTGAGACCCTATCGCTACTAAAAATAGAAAAAAACTAGCTGGGCTTGGTGGCACGTGCCTGTAGTCCCAGCTATTTAGGAGGCTGAAGCAAGAGGATCACTTGAGCCCAGGAATTTGAGGTTGCTGTGAGCTATGATTACTTTTATGGCACTCTATCCAGAATGATAGAGTGAGACTCTGTCTCAAAAATAAATAAATAAGGCTTGGTGCCTGTAGCACAGTGGTTATGGTGCCAACCATATGCACCAAGGCTGGTGGGTTCGAACTCAGCCTGGGCCAGCTAAACAACAATGACAACTGCAACAAAAAACCACTGGACATTGTGGCGGGCACCTGTAGTCCCAGCTACATGGGAGGCTGAGGCAAGAGATCACTTAAGCCCAAAAGTTTGAGGTTGCTGTGAGCTGAGACGCCACAGCACTCTACCCAGGGCAACATAGTGAGACTCTGTCTCAAAAACAAACAAATTAATTAATTAATAAGTAATATCTATTTAAATAAATAAATATCTCACTTGGGAAAAGAACCAAAAGCATTTCCTTTGATTAATAAAACCTGTATCCTGTGCTCCAATTTGACTGGATGGTAATGGCTCTATGTCTTGGTTTTCCTTCCTTCCTTCCTTCTTTCTTCCTTTCCTTTTTTTTTTGAGACACTTTCTTACCCTCAGTAGAGTGCCATGGCATGATACTTCACAGCAACCTCAAACTCTTGGGCTTAAGTGATCCCCTTACCTTAGCTTCCCAAGCAACTGGGACTATAAGTGCATGCCACACCACCCGGCTATTTTTAGAGACAGGGTCTCATTCTGGCTCAGGCTGGTCTCAAACCTGTGAGCTCAGGCAATCCACCTGCCTCAGCCTCACAGAGTGCTAGGATTACAGGCAGGAGCCACCACGCCTGTCTGGCTATGCCTTGGTTTCTTTATGCTCAAAGAAGATAAAAATTTGTATGCTCTTTAAGGGGATTGCTAATAATGATAATAATAGTGGCAGCCACTAACTTCTACTGAACATTAGTTTATGCCAGACTCTGCTAAGTTCTTGATATGCATCCTTTTAAGTCTTCCTGTAAAGCTGACATGGTGGTTCATGTGTGTAGTCCTAGGAGGATCACTTGAGCCCAGAAGTTTGAGATCAGCCTGAACAAGAGCAAGATCTCATCCCTACAAAAAATAGAAAAGTTAGCTGGGCATGGTTGCATGTACCTATAGTCCCAGCTACTCGAAAGGCTGTGGTAAGAAGATTGCCTGAGCCTAAGAATTTAAGGTTACAGTGAGCAATGATGATGCTACTGCACTCTAGCTCTGACACAGAGAGAAAAAAAAAAAAAAAGCCCGGCACAGTGGCTCACCCCTATAATTGTAGCACTCTGGAAGGCTGAGGCAGGTAGATCACCTGTGCTCACAAGTTGGAGACCAGCCTGAGCAAGAGTGAGACCATATCTCTAAAAATAGCCAGGCATTGTGGCAGGTGCCTATAGTCCCAGCTACTTGGGAGGTTGAGGCAAGAGGATCACTTGAGCCCAAGAGTTTGAGGTTGTTGTGAGCTATGTTGCCACAGCACTCTACCACGGATGATAAAGTGAGACTCTGTCTCCAAGAAAAAAGTCTGTACATTAGCTCGTGTTAATATCTTAACTAAAACCATCCAAACATTTTCCCTTGAGATATATATATATATATATATATATATATATATTTTTTTTTTTTTTTTTTTTTTAAGACAGAGTCTCACTTTGTCACCACCCTCCCATACCCCAGAGTGCTATGGCATCATAGCTTCAGCAACCTCAAAACTCTTGGGCTCAAGCAATTCTCTTACCTTGGCCTCCCAAGTAGCTGGGACTACAGGCATCTGCCACAACACTCAGCTATTTTTAGAGACGGAGGTTTTGCTGTAGCTCAGGCTGGTGTCGAACTTGTGAGCTTAGGCTCTCCTCCAGCCTCAGCCTCCCAGAGTGCTAAGATTATAGGTGTGAGCCACCAGGCCCAGCAACTCTCCATTGATCTTGAAATAAAATGCCAACTATTTACTGTGGCCATTATGGCCCTACGTGACCTTCCTTGCCTACTCCTGCTACCCTACCCCATACAGCCCTCCCCCTGGCCAGTTAGCTCAGCATCCTCTACCTTCTTTCTGCTCCTCACACTCACCAAGCTGATTCCTATCTCACAGCTTTAAGCACCAGCTAGTCCTTCTACCTGAAATGGTCTTTCATCAGATCCACATCAGGCTGCTTCTTTCTGGGCATGTGAATTTCAGCTTACCTTCCTAACTCTCCTACCACCCTTTCCCCATTGGTCTGTCACAGAACCTGTTTCATTGCCTCCATAGCATGTAACACTATCTCAGCTTATCTTACTTATTTGTTTGCTTGGTTATTATCTGTCTGAATATTCAGTGCCCAAAACAAAGCCCAGTAGGCATTCCATAAACATTTCTCAAGGAATGGATGAAAGACTCAATCATGTAGGAGCTACTATACTGTTACTATTTTATAGATAAAAGACCTGAGGCTTAGTAACATTGGGTGATTTGCCCAAAGTCACAGAGGTTGTAGACAGGGAGAAGAACTGAATGAGAACCAAACCCAGGCCTACATGACTCCAAGACTTGTGCTTTTCATCATTGCACAAACTGAGGTTAGTCCCATGAGTCACATCATGAAGCTTGCCATGCCTTCTCCCGTATTCATTCCGTGCACAGGACCTAGCCTGAGAGTGAGGCAGTAAGAAGGCACTGAATGAAGCGCTGCAGACTGTAAACTGGTATAGCTACTTTGGATAACTACTTGGAAATACCTGCCGATCCTGAATCAGTCTTCAGCATGTACCCATAGATACACAAACAGGGGTTCAACAAAAGTCATATACAGAAATGTTCATAGAAACAGTATTCATAAAATGCAAACCCTAGAAACAACCTAAATGTCCATCATTGGTAGAATTGATAAATATTGTTATATAGTGGAACAGTTACACAGTGGAACAATATACAGCAACAAAGAAGAAACCACATGTAATAACATGGGTGAATCTCATATACACATGCAAAGTATATTCCATGATTTCATTTCTAGAAAGATCAAAACTAAGCTAAGTTAATGTATGGTGCTAAAAGTCAGAATGGGGGGAACTCTTGTGGAGGTGGCAGCTGGCTGTGGTTAGGGATGGTAGGTGCATGAGTAGGGCTTTCAGAATGCTGAAAATGTTTTGTTTCTTGACCTGGACATTGGTCATACAGCTGTGTTCATTAGTAAAAATTCCCACATTTTAGGCTGGGCCCAGTAGCTCATGCCTGTAATCCCAGCACTCTGGGAGGCCAAGGCGGGTGGATTGCTTGAGCTCATGAGTTCAAGACCAGCCTGAGCCAAAAAAATAAAAAACGAGAACCCTGTCTCTACTAAAAATAGAAAAACTGAGGGAAGATGATCACTTGAGCCCAAGAGTTGGAGGTTGCTGTGAGCTACGACAATGCCACAGCACTCTACCCAGGGTGACAGCTTGAGATTCTGTCTCAAAATCATACTTTTTTTTTCCTTTTAGAGGCAGGGTCTTCTTCTATTACCCAGGCTGGTGTGCAATGGCCCAGTTATAGTCTACTATAACTTTGAACTCATGGGCTCAAGTGATCCTCCCTCCTTAGCCTCTCCAGGAGACTGCAGGAGCACCACTATGCCTGGCTAATTTTTTTTCAATGTTTTCTAGAGATGGAGTCTCTCTATGTTGTCTAGGCTGGTCTTGAACTCCTGACTTCAAGTGATCCTCCTTCCTCTGCCTGCTGAGATTCCAAGGATAAGCCACTGTGCCTGACCAATACACTTCTGCTTGTCAATTTTTCTGAATGTATTTATGATGAAGCACATAAAATTGGTATTTTTGTGCAAGAAAGGTGGTTGAACATCAGCAATTTCATATGGTTCAACTAACACACTATACTTCAGTTAAAAAAAGAAAAAAATAACCCTGCCCAGTTGAATTGTTTTGTACATGGATCTGCAAAAAACGAATTTTGAAAAAGAGTCTATGCCTTCCAAGGGTCCCTTTGTAAGGCAGTAAACAGGCTAAGGAGGTGGTTGTAAATTCTTCCCTGAGACCTGAGGCTAGAACAATTGGCTGGTTCTGCATAGAGCCTCCAGGAAGTGCAAGGGAGCTGAGGAGGCCATTCAGAAAAGGCCAGAATGCCCTTGAGTAGAGATGAGCAACTCCAGCCCCAGGCAAGTGGTATCTGTGCTCCTAGAACACACCAGTGGCACCTGCTCCAGTCTTTGTCCTTACTGAGTCCTCCCTCCTTAGTGTTTCCATAGCTCCTGCTTCTTCAGACTGCAGGGAAGGCTTTCCCTGACCTCTAAAAAGGGGCTTTTCTTCTCCCCCACAATCTCTGTCACATCCCTTTACTATTTCCTACATGGATTTGACCAATATCTGAAATTATGTTATTATTTGGATGTTTACTTTGTTGTTGTTGTTGTTGTTATTTTGAGACAGTCTCACTACTGTTACTCCTGGCTAGAGTGTATGGTGTCAGCCAGGTTCACAGCAACCTCAAACTCCCCCGCTCAAACAATCTCCTGCCTCAGCCTCCCAAGTAGATGGGACTAAAGGTGCCTGGCATAATGACAATTAACTTTTCAATGTTTAGTAGAGACAGGGTCTCACTCTTCCTCAAGCTGGTCTCCATCTCCTGAACTCAAACAATCCTCCCACCTTGGCCTTCCAGAGTGCTAGGATTATAGGTATGAGCCACTGTGTGTGGCCTGGATGTTCACTTTTTATCTGTTCCCTTCATTAGACTAAGGCAGCGGCTCATGACCCAACTGTATTAAAGAGCCGTGGCATTAGGAAGGTTGAGAACCACTGGACTAAGTTATATGAGAGCAAGCGATTCCTCTAACTTACTGCTGTATCCTCAGGGTCTAGCCTGGTGCCTGGTACCTAGAAAGTGCTTAAATATTAGTTGAATGAATCAGTGAATGAATGCTAGAATGAAGTGGCATGAATGGAGACCGGGATAGGAAAGATGGCCCAAAGCACAACTGTCAAGTCAGAAAGGACTGAGAAGGCCCAGCCTCCATCCTTCCCATGGAATGTGAAAGCCAAAGTCAAGCTTCCAGTAAGCAGTTGACCCCTCAAGTCCAGATGGGCATTTCTTACTCATGTGCTTCTCAAGTGTCCCATTCCTATAAAGAACACAGACATTTATGAGGTGTTTCACTAGCTACCCTATGGAGTGGAATCATCATGCCCATTTTACAGAAAGTAATGAGGCTCTAAATGACAACTGGAAAAAGTCAGAGCGTACCAGCCCCTGTCATATCAGTGTTCAAGGTTACCAGGGCATTTCTATGACTAGTAAGCAAAGAGTAAGGGGACTACTCCTGGCCATTTTGTTTTCTTCTCTTGTTTACTGCTCACAGGTGGCTCTGGATTTAGCTCCCATATTGGAAATAGACGTGCATTTTATGTACCTGCATTTTATATAAATATGAATTAACATAGCCAGGCATTGTAGAAGGCGCCTGTAGGCCCAGCTACTCATGAGGATGAGGCAAGAGAATCACTTACGCCCAAGTTTGATTTTGCTATGAGCTGTGACACCACAGCACTCTACCGAGGGTGACACAATGAGACTCTGTCTCAAAAAACATATATATGAATTAATGCAAATTTGAACTGGGCCACATAAATATATTCACAAAAATCTTGATTCAGTTACCAAAGCTGATGCCAGGCAAATATGACTTTACATTGACACCTATGAGGAAATCACTTTTTTTTGGAGACAGAGTCTCACTCTGTTGCCCTGGGTAGAGTTTTATGGTGTCACAGCTTACAGCAACCTCAGACTCTTGGGCTCAAGTGATCTTGCCTTTGCCTCCCAAGGTGCTGGGACTACAGGTGCCTGCTATAGTGCCTGACTATAGTGGTGTAGTGGGACTTTGCTTCTACTGATAGAAGGTTGAAAAATGTCAGTAGAACATAGAAATGAATAAGGGTTCTGATGGAGATTATACATCCCATCCCCACCTCCTCCATTCCTTCCCCATGGCATCTGACTCACAGTAAACTTCATAAGGGCATAAATAGTGTCTGTCCTTTCCTTGTTTCCCCTTTCTTTCTCTCTCTCTCTCTTTTCTGAGACAGAGTCTTGCTCTGCTACCTGGGCTTCCATGCACTGGTGTCATCATAGCTCACTGCAGCCTCAAACTCCTGGACTCAAGTGATCCTCCTGCCTTAGCCTCCACAGCTGGGTCTGTTCCTTTCTCTTATCTCTGTAACTCTAACACCTGGCACTGTGCCTGACACACACGAAGTATATAACAACGTTTTGCAGAATTAATAAATAAAATGGAGCCTTGGGCTTCTTATCTGTAAAAGAGCAGTGATAAGATTAGGACATAATTTTTTTTTTTTTTTTGAGACAGTGTCTTACTTTGTCACCCTCGGTAGAGTGTTGTGGCATCATAGCTCACAGCAACCTCAAACTCTTGGGCTCAAGTGATTCTGTTGCTTCAGCCTCCCAAGTACCTGGGACTACAGGAGCCTGCCACAAGGCCTGGCTGTTTTTAGATACAAGGTCTTGCTCTGGCTTAGGCTGGTCTGGAACCTGTGAGCTCAGGCAATTCACCAGCTTTAGCCTCCCAGAGTGCTGGGATTACAGGCATAAGCCACCACATCCAGCCAGGACACAACTTTTTAAAGCAGTATTACATGAAATTTGAGATGTTTTAAAGCATGAAAACATACTACACATAGTAAGTGCTCCATAAATGTCTGTCATTGAATTGGAATTCCTGCCTTTCCTTACTTCCACTAACTCCTCTCCCAGGTCCTTGCAAGGCCAGGAGTTTAATAAGAGAGCAAAGTCCAGAAATGACTTCATTTGGCTAAGATCTGGTAGGGTAAAGCTGTTTATATTGGGGTTGGGGTGAAAAGACTGTCATTAGCATGGGCAAGAATGCAAGGCTGGTAGGATTTGCCTCTAGCAGAAAACTTATCCCTGGGGAAGACAGTAACTTTGGAATGAACAGTCAGAGGAACTAGGAAAACAAATCCAACACAGGCTTACCAGCTGCCCCATCGAAAAGAATTAGTGTGTTGTCTTCAACCTCCTAAGGAGCAAATGTTTGGCTGTCCCCCACCATCTTTCCTTCTGTCCTCCTACCCCTCAATCATTGGCTCCAGGGATGCTGGAGAGGTTTAAAATTCAAATCGAGGCTCAGAGCCTGTAGCTCAGCAGCTAGTGCACTGACCACATACACCAGCGCTGGTGGGTTTGAACCTGGCCTGGGCCTGCCGAACAACAATGACAACTACAACAAGAAAATAGCCAGGCATTATGGGCACCTGCAGTCCCAGCAACTTGGGAGGCTTAAGCCCAAGAGTTTGAGGTTGCTGTGAGCTGTGATGCCAAGGCACTCTACCGAGGGAGACATAGTGAACTCTGTCTCTAAATAAATAAATAAAATACAAATCGGAGTGTCACTCCCTGCTTAAAACCCTTAATAGGATGACATCTGAACTCCTCACAGGCTCTCTTCAACTTTGCTCATAAAGCTGTGGCCACAGAGACCTTCTGCCAGCTCTCCCAACATGTCAGCCTGTTCCCAGCCAGCGCCTCTACCCATGCTCCCTCTGCCTGAGATGTCTCTCCAAGCCTCCCTCTGGTTCACTTAGTCTTTAGTTTCAATTCACAACTATAAGCCCCCTCTCACATATTCCCTGATGCCCAAACCCCAATGAGGCCCTTCTCCCCATTCGCACCCTCAGAACACGCTTGCCTTCCCCTTCCAGTGTTTACCACAGCCTCACATTGCATAGTCTGTCTCCTCTAAAGAGGAGAGGTTCCTAAGGAAAGGGAGGGCCATCTGTCCCTCACCACTGAGTCCTCAGAGTCCAGGCAGGCCCCAGCACAAACACGAAGAATGGATGAATGAGTGAATTTCTCATAATCACCACCACAAACCACACTTCAGTGCAGGTTCCAAGTAGAGTCAAAATATAGCCTCCAGAGCCTTACCAGACACTCAGAATCACACTGTCACCTTGTACATAGGCTTTAGAAGCCTCTTCCAGCTCACACGGGCTGGAGAGGCTCCTCGCTTCCTCCTTCAGGAAAGCTGAGGAATAGAATGATGAAGCAGTTCAGAAAATTTCACCCCCAAACAGAACCCCTGGTAGAAAGGATATTTTGAATCAGAGGCTCTAGGAGATCAACAGACACTGGAAGGGGTTTTCCCTCTTCAAAAAAAACCCAGACTTTCCCTTCCCCTCCTGGTTATCTCAGTATCTTGGCAGAAAGATCAAGAATGCACCCAGACCAGGCCCAAATCATTTTAAATACAATACCTGTCTCAGGTTAATGTAATTTCCAAAGAGAATCATTTACAAGTCAATCTGTTTCCTCTCATTCATTCTCCCAAGTATCTATTCATCCTCCCTAGTAACCATTTATTGCCTCTAAACAGAATTACCTATATTTTTCATTTCCTCCTCCCCTCTAAAATAAGGGTTTATAAATTTTTAGACCCCACTGAGTTATTGGGTAATCGCTCTGCCATTTCCCCCCTGCAAACTGTAAATAAATCTCTTTCTCTTATTAATCTGCCTTATTGTGAATTGATCTTTCATTGAACCTTCCCAGTCAAAAGGGAAAGTTTCCTCTCACCTTCACAACCATCACAAGCAAAATTGGTCTCTTGGCCAATTTTTCTAATAAACAGGACGGCAACTCCTCCCCCCACCCTGTATCTTCCTCTTTTATTAAAAAGTGTTTATTCCCATCCTTCAAGCAAGGACCACAGGTGAGCATTAGCTGAAAAATTACTGCTTCAACTTTTGTTGTTTAATTAGCATACTTAAATGACATGCAAGAAATAGATTTTCAGGTCTGTGTGGCTGAGAAGGCTTGTTAGCAAAACAGAAAGAACCCGAGTGGCAGGAACTCAGAAAATCAGTACTTTGATTTACTCATTCTTCCATTTACCAGGTGCAAGACCCTTGGCCTCAATTTCTACATCTGACAAATGGAGATAGTGATATTGAACTTCAATATCCTTAAAGGGAAGTACTGAACAGCTGTAAAATTCCCCCCATTGTCCTGGTAAAGAGTTTTTCTCTTGGCTTTAGAGGAAGGTCTTGGCCATGAAAGGAAGGCTGAGGTCCCCTAGGGGAGGATCTGCTCTGTTCCCAGGAGCTGGGTCTAGTAATCTCAGAGCAGTGAGTCTGAATAGACAGAAGGTATTTTAGTCTAGGACCCGGCAACCTTGAGTTCTGGTATGAACTGCCCGTCCGCAGTCCCAGGTCAAGGCCAGACCTCAGCCCTGGGCTGGGAGTCTTTCATTGGTTCCTTAGACAACAGCCAAGTGCGGTCCTATGGTGGCGTAGGAAGAAAAAGCCTTCCTTACAATCTCCCCCGAGAGGTCAGAACAGTGGCAAGTCACACTCTAAAGGCAATTCAGGCCCTGCTCTAATCCCCGCATCCAAGCCAGCCCCTACCTCGGACTCCCCGGAGGCTACAGCCTCCTCTGACCCAGGGTGGAGCTGGACTTGCCGCAGGGTGTCCCCTCCTTCCCGGAGTCAGGCCTAACGGCACCGGCTTTTCTTTTTTTCAGAAGCTTGGGCTGATCCTCCGCCCACTTTCCCCCCAATCATTAACAGTAAAGAAAGGAACCCTAGCCATTTCCATTTCCTTTGCGGCTCAAGAGCCTGTTGTTATTTAATCCTGCGCCCACCCCGGCAGCTTCCTCGGCGCGGCCAGCTCCACCCATCCACCTGGCCAGTTCTCGGCGGCTCCCGCTTCCCTAGAGGGGAGCTGGAGCGGGGTGGGGAGTTATGGACAGGCCACTACAAGAGCTAAGGGCTGCGGGCCTTCAATAGATATAGTCTCCTCAGGCCTGCGTCTTGTGAGGACTGGGTACAAATTTGGGTAAAAAATGGGGTACCTAGCCAGGGCTGCAAGCAGCGGGCGAACGCTGGGGCACTGCGGACATAACACTGGGGTGGGGGAAGGGGGAACGCTGGGAGGCGAGGGCCAGGCCTCCCCTGGCTGAATAGCCAGAATCGCCTCGGGGAGTACTGAAGCCGGAAAAGGCCTCGGTCCTGTCACTAAACCCAAGAAATGGGGGGGAGGGGTGATCTGCGCTAAGGACAGACTCAAGACTCAGGAAAGCAGATTCACTCAGCAAACCCCACTCCGCCTTTCTGATAACAGACGGACATTCTTAATTTTTGGTAAACGCAGTTTCAAGATCCCCTCCCCCGACGCCCCCAGGTTATCACAGGTCTAGAAATCCACAAAGCGTCAAGGATCTTCCCGCCGCCTTCCTTTGACTGCCTGCGGGAACTGCCCAAATCTAGACGTGTCCTCCCCCATCCCGCTCATAGTCCAGGATTTGGAGGCCGCAATGCCCCCCGCCCGCCAGCACCACTGACGGTTCCTGCCCAGGCCCGCAGTAGCATGAAGGTGGCCTTTACCTCCTCTTGCAGGCTGGGAGGGAATACAGCCCGCGCAGCTGGGCCAGCTGCTGCAATCGCCACCGCCCTCCATTCATAAAAAAAAAAAGAAAAAAAAAAAGCAACAACCTCCACACGAACCTCCACCCCTCTTTGTAAAAGAACGACGGCCCCTTGAGGAACTAGAGCCAGCCCCAGCAATCACGGGTTAAGTTCTTTTCCGGCCCCCCATTCATAAAAAAAAGGAGCGCTGCGCATGCGCATGGAGGGGTCTCTTGTGCCCACCCATTCATAGAATCGCGGGCGGCGCGCATGTGCACTGGCGCTCCCTTCCCTCCCATTCATAAAAAAGCCATTTTCCCAGGCAGTGGTTGCAACATCGCAGCCGAGGCAGCGAACGAGGCTGACAGCGCGGAGCTGGCGCTGTGGAGCAAAGGAAGCCTTGCCGGTTCCTCCGACCGGCGTCTGCGAGTACAGCAGGAGCTGACCTGCTTGGGTTCCGGGATTTACACTGACGTGGAGCGATGCTTGTGACTCTGCGGCTCCTCAAAGTAAGTCCATGGCCGGTTTGGGGATCCGAAACTGCTCCCCTCTAAGCCGCGAACGACTCCCCTTCTGGCTGGGGCAAACGGTACGCTATTTCTAGGCGCGCCTTAGTGTTCCTTCCTCTGCCTGCGCCTCCTTGAGTCGCTGCGGTGCGCCGCAGCTCCCTGACGCCCTCGGCCCGGCCGGCAGGGCGCCGAGGGTGTTCATAGCCTGGCACCACCGTTTCCGACCCCTGGGCATTGCTAAGCCCGGCTTCCCCGCCCTCTGCGACTTGGGAAGCCCTGTGCGTGTCCCGGGAGTTTGCCTTTGGCCTGGCCTCTTTCCTGCGCCTGCCACCACCCGCCTCGAGCTCTGGAACGGGACGCTCTGGGCTTGGTCGGGAGCCACCTCACGGGTCGGGGCGCCCTCAACCTGGGCGGCTCGCCCACCTCCCGGCTCAGTGCCCACGGTGCCAGCTCTACCGTATACTTCCTCAGTCCACCGCAGGGGCCTATGCTCGACGTGGATTTTTCTTTCTCCTTTGGAGCAGTGACGGACTGGGTTTTCTCCCCTTTTGCCTCTCTTCCCTTAATGGGCGCAGGGCCGGCCCAGAACTGGGCATTTCTGCTCCCTCTTCTTGGCAAGGCGGTTCCTAGCCGTCTGACCTTTGCTCCGCTGCTGCATTTTATGCTGTGCAACTGCGTTGCAGTTGCCTTTTCCTTCCTCGGCCTCTGCAGGCCCCAAGGCTCCTCAGCCACCCCTTGCCTCCCTGTCCCCCGGTACCGAGGTATGCCAGGCCCAGGGGCCCCCGGGCCGCGCTAGGACTGTAGTGGGGGCTGAAGGTGCGTTTACATAACGCCAAGCATGTGGGAGCTGGAGGAAGAGGTTGCGAACGTAGGAGAGATAAGGCTCCCACTTTCCCTCCTTCCTTCTTGGTGGTACCAGGTTTGACATCACCTAGAAAAGAGGATAGAGACGGTATGTTCCGAAAAATCGTGAATCGCCAAAGCTCCGGGAGTAGTGAGCAGGGTGAGGGCGGGTTTGGTCAGACAGGGCAGCAAGGACTTGGCTCCATCACTGGGGCCGGGGCTGTGCCCAGTTCCCTCTCCATGCAGATGATCAAAAAGCATTTAGACAGTAGCTACTCTTGTGCAAGAAGACGGTTTCTCAATTCTCTTTGATTGAGAGCTGGGGGTTGTGGGCAGAAGAGACAAGAGGGGAAATCGTCGCATGGCTTGAAGGGCTGAGGGATGGAGGAGAGACAAAAATGGGCCAGAGGGCCTGGATGGTAGGCAGAGGGAAGAGCTCCTGCCTGCCTCCTTCACCAGCTGCTGGGTGGCCATCCATATTTCTAGGCCTGGGTGTAGGTAGCAGTCCATCTTCTTGGCGCAGCAAGCAAGTCTCTTGGGAACCCCCCAACATGGTTAGTGCTGGGGAAAAAAGTGTAGGGCAACCAGACCTAGTGGCATCCCCTTTCCTGCCTCCAAATCAGTGGCATGATTCTCTCCAGCTTGAGGAGAGGCCAGAAGAGAACCTGCAGAGAGGCAGGAGTAAGCTCACGTCTGTCTTTTTAGCTGGCCAAGACTCTCTAACCTTTCTGACAAACTTTGGGATTCAAAGCTGGAAGGTAGAAGGCCCTGAGCAGTTGGGAAATGAGGGTTTATCAATTTCTTAATGAGCTCAGTTTGGCTTAAGGCCCTTCCCAGTATTGCACTGGTGGATTTCACAATGTTTAGAGTTCTCCAGATCTTCATACAAATGCAGCATAAACATCTGAAATTTTTAGCTTTTTTTTTTCCCTTTAGTGCAAGTGTGGGACAGCAGGAAAGGGAGAGCTCCAGTTGGTCCCCTCTCTCTTTCTCTCTCTCTTACTGAAGGGTGGGAAAGAAGTTGCAGAGATGTTCAGTGTGAAATTGCAATTCCCTGTCTTCGCATCCCTTGGGAGGCTCCTCACGTGCCTGAAGATTCTAGATTAATCCTAACTGAACAGTGTATACACTGGCCAACTGAGCTATGTGGCTGGCCTTGGTGATGGTAGTGGTGATGGTGCTGTGGATGGGAGTCAATTTGGTAACAGTATTCTGAGATCTCAATGGCCAGAGGCCGGTGAGCTATGGTGTGGGAGACTTTAAAGATGTTTATCTTCCGTTTTAGATTCTGAACTCAGGAGTTACTCCATTTTCGCTGGGGTATAAATGCTTTCCTGTCCAGCCCCATGACGTTTTCCGGATTATACCAGATTACCGTCTGAAATGGCAGCATCTCACTGAATAAAGATTTGGTTAGATGAGGTGGAACACAGAGAATAGAATGATCCAGGCTAGAGCAGGACAGAGGCTAGGAGCTTGGGGGCATTTTGGAGCTCATAGATGTCATTTTTGTCTGCATCCTTCCAGATGGGTGGAGAGATATGGCTGTTTGGAAATCTGCTCTCTGCCCAGTTTGTACCCTTGACCTCCTACTTTGGTAAACCTGACATTGCATATACCCAGAGGTTTTGCTGACTTCCTTGACTAACAGTGATGGTACCCTTTTCCTGCAAAAGTGATTTCAGAATTAGGGAGGAGGAAAAAACCCATTAACACTGTCTAAAGTGTCCCTTGAGGTATGTTGCTGTGGGTTTATTATTTTGGAATCACATGTAGAGGATTCCATTTCCAATGCTAAAGTCCTTTGGTATGATACCTTATCAACCCACAGATATGGGATCCTGCAGCATTTTTCTGAACTCTGGGCATCCTATGAGGTAGGACCTGGCTATTACAGGTATCAAGGAGGCCAGGAAAAATTCTTCCTTCTTTATTTCTTTGAAAACTGTAGCATTACTTTGGCTGTAAATTGAGAGCACCTGTCATCTGGTCCCTACTTGAGGTGGGAGTTCTCTTGTGATGACAACCTGGATCTTGCCATCCAAGCCTCTGGATTTGGGGATAATGTTAAAAATTGGGGGTTTTGGATGCAAACATGTCAAAGTTTTAAAGGCAAGGAAATGGCAAGAGTCGAGATGGTTCCGTGTCAAGGCCAACCGGAATCTTCCTGACAGAGGGGAAAGCAGTGACTCATTAAAATATGTTTGCTTTTTCAAAAGAGCCAGAGGAAGAAAGAGAAGAACAACATATGGAAAGCTGCATTGCTCCTTCCAGACCAGGCCAGTGGCTAAGCAAACCTGCGAAGTGTGTCTTTAGTTTACCTCTCTGCAGAATAGAACCCGCTCCTCCCAAAGGGCCAGGGGCCAGCAGAGTTGCTAGTGAGTGGCCAAGACTAGGGCCATGGTCATTGTTATTACAAGACTTCTAGGAGGACAGCCTCATTTCCAGAGCACTCCTTCCTACACAGGAGGTGTGGGGTATTGCATGATGTAAGAGGCGGGGTATTCTTGGCTCTCAGGGGCCTGGGGCCACCCTTCAGATCCGGACATCTGACAAGGCTAGGGAATGTATCCGGGCCATGTGTCTAGGCTTAAGAGGCTCCACAGTTCAGCTGTGATCACGATTGTTCTTTCCAAGGACAGGCCCCACTCTGTGAAGGAAGCAAGGGCACTGGGGACGGAGCACAGATGTGCTGGATCCAGGAGAGGAGGGAAGGGGCCCGGAGGGGCAGGCTGCCACTTGCAGAAAAGTGGTTTCCCTTGTGGGTAGTCTTTCTTTCTCTAGTGGGGGAAGGGGAAGTAATTTCCTGCCCCGTCCCAGGAGTAAGCTAAAATCTATTATTGTAAGTCCATTTCTTGGTGGAAGATAGGGAAACAAATACTGTAATATGATCTTGGTGTTTATCGATGGGAGGAAGCCCTCCCCTGGGGGTCTAGGGTTCTGGTCCCAGCTCAGACCTTGACTTGGGCCAGCAGTTCCCAAACCCTGCCAGTGGTTAGCAGGTTCCTTCTACCTCTCTCTTCTTTTCTGACTCTTGACTTCTAATTCCTCTTTATGGGTACATGTCATGACAACAATTAAGGGGGTAATACATTGAAGCAGAAACTTGAAACTCATTAAAATAGCCCTAAATCAAAGTACAGTAAGACTCCCACCCATTCTTGTGATGCAGCTTTGGCGCTCAGCTGATTGGTTGTGGAAGAAGGGAAAGAGTTGGGAACTGATAACTAGTGATGAGACAAAGTGATGACAAGCCACTATTTTTTTCTGTGATTTCTAACCGATTTTAACCAGAAGTGAGCTCCTTAGTGCTGGGGGTTGAGGATAGGGGGAGGACTCCTTCCCAGACAAATCCAGCTGCTTAAATGCTTTATTCTCCCACTGGGGGCATTCTCAGCAAAGATTATCTTTCTCCATGAGGTACAGGGAGGGGCAGCCCCTGGCTTCCCTCTCTAGCCACTGCCCCACCTTTAAAAATTTCTTTTAAAGCAATAAGTCATCATTTGGTTGTAGTTTAATTTTCTAAACTGGGATATTGTCTCAAAGAATCCAGGAATAAGTGGTGGGCGGGCTCTATGGCAGCCAAAGAGACCTTTATTCTGAGATGTTAAGGGGTTAAACAGCCTTCACTGAAAGAATCTGCTGAGACTGAATGGGGCAGTGCAGAAACTGCCCATTCATTTAGAGCCTCTTGCCAGTTTAGCTGACCTGTAGTTTTCAAAGTACAACTGTCAGATTTTCCCAGTATTTCCCAGCTCCCCTCCCTAGGGGTAAGTTAAGAGAAGGGTGTGGGTGAATAGGAATAGGCATCTCTCCCAATTGTGCAGACATTTAACATGCCTCTGGATTCTCTTCAGCCAGCCTGTGTTGAGTGGGTTTGCAGCCTGGCACCCAGCCCCCTCCCCAGGTACTAACGCATTGAATGTCAGACTGGCTGGCTCTGGAGTCACAGACCCACCAAGCAACAAATACAGGGTAGTGTGCTCCAAGGGGGTTTAATGCCCTGTTTGCTGATTCAGTATTCCAGGACTCTCTTTGTACCCTGGCTCCTCTTTGCCTTCTTGAGACCTGGGCCAGGAAGTCCCATCAATGAAAGGGCCCTAGAGACCCTTAAGTACAACTTGATAGGTAAGAGGAAAGGGAATTCCCTCTCCCCTCTCACCCTGGCAGTTTCCTTTTAGGGACTGCTTGGTAATGAACTATTTAAGTGAGACCTACTCAATTTTAAGAAAACTGAAAAATGAATACTTAGTAAAGGGGAGTGAGGTGACAGAAGGGGACACCAAAGAGCACTGAATTGAGAGTAAAGAAAACTAGAGCTCTGAGCCTTCCCTGAGTAACAGATTATATACAGCCCATGCCCCCCCCACCCCCTTCACTCTCCACACTGAAAATTCCCCCCAAGGGCCATCCAGTCTGCTGTAATCCTTGTCTAGTTTAACTTCTTTGCTAGTTGGTTACTGAGCCCCAGGGTGGCCTGATGTGAGGTTCTCTGAGGGCTTGAGGAGGTTATGGTCATAAAAGAGATTGTTGCTTTCCTGCCTTCCATGGACACCCAGAAGCTATAGAGAGCTTCTGCAAATCATTATTACAAGTCTGGACTATATGATTGAGGTTCCAACTGTTCAGCTTCCCGATCTTCTAGTGCCTGGGTTCAAATCCTGCCCTGACACTTGCTAACTGTGATCCTCCGTGCTTCTTCCTCTACAGAGCCTGGCACCAAGATTTGTTTCTTAAATATTAACTGCTTCCGTAATTATTATTTATTATTACTAGAAGGTTGAGTGGAGGTAAAAGTTCCCTTCCCTTGTACTAATCCATAAGAGTGTCACCTAAAATTTGATAGAGGTGCTTTTTGGCTAAGCGAAATGCTGGCTTTATTTCTCTGTCCAGAGTATTCCAAATTGACCATCAGTCTCTTCCAAACTGCCTAAATGAGGAACGCCTCCTCTCTCCTATTTATATTATAAATCTCTTCCTTCCTTGCAGGGGAAACAGAGAGAGTACATATTAAACTGCACTTAAGGTTGTCAGCCTTGCTTAGACTGGAAGGTGGGTGTGTCCTGGTGAGTAGAGATTGATCAGTCTAAACCAAATGAGAGTTGGGAGTTTTTTTTTTGAGATATCATTTAGCTGTGCTGTGGGGTTATCAACCAGGCAGCTCAGGAAGTTGTTTTCCTTTGTCAGCCAAATAAATTCATCAGAGGCTCTTCAAGGGCCCTCCTATGGAGGGTTCCTGTTAATGGGGGAGTGAGGCTCAAACCAGAGCTCTGAACCAGCCCTTGTTTTTGCTGAGCTGGTGCTCGGAAGGAGTCCTACATTAGGCTTATGATAGGGAAGATACATTTGAGATGGAATGTGCCCTGCCCACTAGAGCCATCAGATGCTATGTATCCCAAGAGAGCCGAGAGCCAAGTCATCGTGGGCTGAGCTCCCACCCCCACGTCTGGCCTTAACTGCAGGCTCAGATGTTGACAGCTGCCCCTGGAGGGTGAAGGGAGCCTGCTAATGCCAACATCCCCACTGTCTGCAGCGGCTGTTCTCACCCTGGCTTCCTGGTGGGACTTTTCCATAGATGAAGAAATCTGCCTTCCGATTCCAGGGCCGATTGGAATCTCTTGAGTATCACCTATTCCTTTTGATTTGGCTATGGGAAATTGGCTGGTTTCTTATTGTTTGGTTTGTTTTTCCTTTTGAAACAGTCTCTGCTCTGTCACTCTGGGTAGAATACCATGGTGTCATAGCTCACAGCAACCTCAAACTCGAGGAATTAAGTGATCCTCCTGTCTCAGCCTCCCAAGTAGCTGGAACTGCAGGCGCTGGCCACACACCCAGCTGGTTTTTCTACTTTTAGTAGAGACAGGATCTGGGTCTTGCCCAGGCTGTTTTCAAACTCCTGAACTTAAGCAATCCACCTGTCTCAGCTTCCCGAGAGTGCTAGGATTATAGGTGTGAGCCACCACACCCAGCCAATGCGGCTGTTTATAATGAACCCCTAGCTCCCCGTAAATGAACTGGGGAAAGGAGGGTGGCTGATCTACGTACGGGAGAGGAGTGCTTCTACTTTTTTCAACAGCATGACGAGTCTAATCTTGGTCCTGAGAGACAGAAATCCAACTACATGGGATAATATGAACTTCAAAACTGCCACTGACATTTCTGACATTTTGTTGGCAGGACCTCGAGTATTCCTGACCTGGGTCTTTGTCTAGGGTTGAGGAGGGTTCTGGGTCTATGGCACTTTCTTTTACTTTTTTTTTTTTTTTTTTTTTTTGGAGCCAGGTTATCACTTTGTTGCCCAGGCTAGAATGCCATGGCGTCAGCCTCGCTCAGCAAGTAATCTTCCTGACTCAACCTCCCAAGTAGTTGGGACTTACAGGTACCCTTCCTCCTTCCACCAGTACCCGGCTAATTTTTCTAATTTTAATAGAGATGGGGTCTTATTATTGCCCCTGCTGGTCTCTAACTTCTAAGCTCAAGGGATCACCCACCTCAGCCTCTGTGAGTGCTCTACACCTGGCCTAAATCTGTGGCATTTTCCATTCTTATTCCAAGTCGCTTTTTTTCCTCCAGGAAAAGTCCCCAGGGGTGGGATCTGGGGCTCCTAACCTTAGTCTGTTGATCCCAAACTCATTCATGCTGGAAGGCCTTAGGACCCTTACTCAGAGTAAGAGAGCAGGCTGGGGTAGCATTCCTTGGCTGGAGTTCCTGACCTGTCCCCAGCCTGATCTTTAGAAAAACTCCTCTCCATATATGCTTGCTTACATTCCTCTCTCCAGCCAAGACCACAGGGTCCCTGTGGAAGGCTGCTTGGGCAAGTGACTACTTTTGATGCTAGACCTGTCAGACACTTAGGGCAAACTCTGCCATGAGGAAGTCTCCCATTCCAAGGTGATGCTCTGGTTTCATCTGAAGAGTAGGGAGGCAAGCACTGCCACAAAGTAGACTTTTTTTCAAGACCAGAAAATGGGTAAAGAAATACCAGCATCTTATAAGTGGGGCAAGGCTGTGGGAGCAAAGCCAGTATGTGAATGGATGGGGAACACCAGTTAACTGAGCACTGAACCTTGTAGAAAAAGATGGGATGCTCTTTGCGTTTGGCAGTAGAGAGGATATATAAGACAGCCCTGCAGATAACCTTCGTTTTATGCCTTTCATGAACTTTCAACTTAATATTTTAGACAGGTTAGAAGCATCCAAGGAAGTTCTTTTTCCCAACAGTTTTAATACTATCTGATCAAACTGTTTTCCCCACAAGGGGCAATACAACACTGAGTTGGCTCCAGATGTTTTTTTCTCCACTTTTTTATTTTTGAGACCGAGTATGACTCTTGTCGCCCTAGATAGTATGTTATGACATCATAGCTCACAGCCACCTCTAACTCTTAGATTGCTTGAGCAGTCTCTTCCCTCAGCTTGCCGAGTAGCTGGGACTACAGGCATATACAACTACACCCTGCTAGTTTTTCTATTTTTAGGAGAGACTGAGTTCTCTTGCTCAGGCTGATCTGGAACTCTGGAGTTCAAGCAATCCACCCGCCTCAGCCTCCCAGAATTCTAGGATTACAGGTGTGAGCCACTCCATATAGATATTTATACGGATGGATAAGTCCCAGAGGGTCAGGTGTCATTCTCCTGTGACTAGAATAGTGGGATGGTCCAAAGTGTGTCCTGAGTCCCGGAGATCGTGGGTTAACTGGAAGTGGAAATCTATTCATATCTCCTTCTCAGGCTGCACCTTTGGAGCCAGATGAACCTAACAGTAGAGGGGCAGGATCAGCTCTCCTAATTAGGACATCATTAGCATCTTGAAAAAGCATTTGTGGAACCCCCACCTTATAATGTGGTAATTGGTGGTCTTTTCTTGTGGTTCTAAAGACTGTTTTCCCCTTCTACCCTCCCACTCCATCCCCTGGGGTTCTTTAACATTGGGGTGGAATCTTCCCAGAGTTTAATCTTTCTCTTGGATTCCAAGTTGTGTCCCCTTGAGCAAAGGTCCTGGCCTTCTGGTGCTATTTCTTTAAAATTGATCTCCAGCAGAATTCCAAATGTAAAGGTCAGCAGGCAAGGAAATGGCACTTCTAATAGAAAACAATGTGCACTTTCTAAATTTGAACCAAGCAGTTTCCGCTCTTTGATTTAAGTGACTTCCTGGGGTTCCGTGTCAGGCAGTGCAGTTGAATCTCTGGCCAGATTCCAACTTAAAATTGCACTCTCTCGGTGAAATTAGAAACTTATCCAGGGTTGGCTTAGCTATTCTAGTAAATAGCATTTAGGCTGAATGATCAGCTCAGAGCTTGGAAATGGGTGATGTGAGTGCCCCTTGAGAGGATTTCCCATCCCAAGCTGTCAAAAGCTTATATACCCAGGGCTTATTAGCCATTGGAGGTTGCTTCTTTTAGAAGTGATAGTAATAAGTTAATATCCTGGATGTGCAGGCATCAGATACAGCCCTTCTCTCGTGAATATCTGAAATAAAGGTTTTTGTCTACCTGGCTGATAAATTCCATGGGAGCACACAGGGGCTGTTTCCACCACACTATCCTTCGTACCTGGCATAGTAATGTTTGGCGCATAGTGCTTATAGATGTGCAGGAAATCTAAACTCTTATTCTCTGGGACACTGATAAGTTATTTGAGTACTTGCATGTCAGGCAATATGGTAAGCACCGGATATGCATTTTTTCATTTAATCCTCACAGGAACCCCTTTTACAGAAACAAAACTAAGGTATAGATGTAAAAGAACTCATTCATAGCAATACTGTTAGGCTGAGTTGAGATTCAAACTTGGGTCTGATTCTACATTCTGTGTTTTATAACCATTCAGCTATATATCTTAAAAAAGAAGTAAGTTTCATAGTGATTTATCAGGATGAACTGGCATTGCTCAGGCTTGAGTCTTGGTCCTGCTACCAATCTGTTGTGTGACTTTGGAAAAGTTATTTGAATGTTAGCTTTATTTTTTCTTCTTTTTGAGAGAGTTTTTTTTTGCCCTCAGTAGAGTGCCGTAGTAGGTTGCCTTACAGCAACCTCAAGCGATTGGGTGAGCCTCAGCCTTGCCTCAGCCTCCCAAATAGCTGGGACTACAGGCCACAACACACTGCTATTTTTATTTTAGACACGGGGTCTCACTTTTGCTTAGGCTGGTCTAGAACCTGTGAGCTCAGGCAGTTTACCCGCCAGGGCCTCTTAGAGTGCTGGGATTACAGACGGGAGCCCCCTTTTCGGGCCTGAATGTTAGTTTTCTGTAAACCAGAAAAGTGGTTCCTTTTTGTGATCATTGTATAGAATAATGACTTCATGTATATGATGCTTGTGAGAGTGCCTCCACATCTCAAGTTCTCAGTAAATATTATTTCTACCACTGACTATCATTGTTGGTGCTATTAATCATCTAAGCCTTGGGAATTGCTGGAAAGTCCACTGAAGGAATTTAGTTCCCATTTCATTTGGGCTCTCAAGGACCTGATGGGGTGGGTGTTAACGGGCAGCATACTGATTCCTGGAATCCATTCTTTCTTCCTTTTCCCCACCCCACCCCAGGGCCCCTAGAAGCCTGTTTCTCCGTGCAGTCAAGGACCTCCAGCCCCATGGAGCCCCCGATCCCACAGAACGCCCCCCTGACTCCTAGCTCAGTCATGGTGCAGCCCCTTGACAGCCGGATGCCCCACGGCAGGCTCCAGCACCCGCTCACCATCTTACCCATTGACCAGATGAAGACCAGCCATGTGGAGAACGACTACATAGACAACCCCGGCCTGGCCCCCACTATGGGCCCCAAGCGGACCCGGAGCGCGGCCCCAGAGCTGGCCCTGACACCTGCCCGCTGTGACCAGGATGTTACTCATCACTGGATCTCCTTCAGCGGACGCCCCAGCTCTGTGAGCAGCAGCAGCAGCACATCCTCCGACCAGCGGCTCTTAGACCACATGGCACCGCCACCTGTGACCGACCAGGCCTCACCGAGGGCTGTGCGCATCCAGCCCAAGGTGGTCCACTGCAAGCCTCTGGACCTCAAGGGCCCGGCAGTCCCACCGGAGCTGGACAAGCACTTCTTGCTGTGCGAGGCCTGTGGGAAGTGTAAATGCAAGGAGTGTGCGTCCCCCCGGACGTTGCCCTCCTGCTGGGTCTGCAACCAGGAGTGCCTGTGCTCGGCCCAGACCCTGGTCAACTACGGCACGTGCATGTGCCTGGTGCAGGGCATCTTCTACCACTGCACCAACGAGGACGATGAAGGCTCCTGCGCCGACCACCCCTGCTCCTGCTCCCGCTCTAACTGCTGCGCCCGCTGGTCCTTCATGGGTGCGCTCTCCCTGGTGCTGCCCTGCCTGCTCTGCTACCTGCCAGCCACTGGCTGCGTGAAGCTGGCCCAGCGTGGCTACGACCGCCTGCGCCGCCCCGGCTGCCGCTGCAAGCACACGAACAGCGTCATCTGCAAGGCGGCCAGCGGGGACGCGAAGGCCAGCAGACCCGACAAGCCTTTCTGACACTTTGGGTTGAAGCCCCAGCGCTCCACCTTCCATTCTGACATCTGAGAAGACTGGTACCAGGGCCAGAGCTGGTATCCTCCCGCGGCTGACCTTGCTAGGCTGTCCACTCTCCACCCCAGCTTCGGAGGATACAGAGTCCACCACCACACTCTATTCCTCAAGAGTGAAGAAGCACTTGGGGTTTTTTCAGGGTCTTGGAACTTTGTGTCAAACAGACAGTGACAGGGACAGGGTGTGGTTTGTTTGGGGGTGGGGGGGAGATTTTTCTTTTTCAGAAGAAGAAGGAACACAGATGTGGACATATCTCCGGAAGCTGCAGCTGCTTGAATGCCTTTCCAGCCCTTCCCCCACCCTTCCTCTCTCTCTCCCTCTTTTCCATTGTCTGTGGCTCTCAGAGGAGCTGGCTGCCTGGGAAGAATTGTTAACTGAGTGCCAGGGTACCTTTGAAGAAGACCCCTGGTGTCCTGACTTCTACACCTTCTTTTCCTTCCCCCTCCTCACTCCGCTCTAGTTTGCCCCAGCCTTTTGGGGAAGGCATAGAACACCCTAGCAATCCCTGCTGTAAACACGTGGGAGCCCACTGAGACCAGAGGACAGCCTGGGAGTCCAAGCCTTGCTGCTCCGCTCCTGCCTCCAAGGAGCTACAGGATGGATTTAGGAGCCACTGTGCAGTGTCTCTCTCCCTTCCAACTTCGTCACTAACTCTTGGGGTGTTCCATTCATCACACCCTCTTTCGGTTCTTACTGAGTCACAGACTCGCCTGCCCACAACATGTCCGAGTTCTCTCTACTCAGATCCTTTCCAGAAACTTTATGGGTAGAGAAGAAGCCCAGGACAACAAATGCGAGACCAAATATCATTTTGCCAATGAGTCTGAGGCTGTGGTCTCTAGATCCAGTCATTATGTTTTTATAGAATAATTAAACCAGATGCTAACGATGTTTTAAAAAATAACAAAACAACTTGCTTCCTTTTGGGCCACCCCCAGGAAGGGCTGATTTCAAAATCTGGGGGCAAGCAACCTCAAGGAACACAATTCCCCTCCCCACCAAGAAGAGGATTTTAACAGCAAGGAAGAGAGGCAGCACTTCCCATTGGCAGAATGAGTGACTGTTGAGCCCAGCTGGGTTTGGGTTTCTTCTCTTCCGATTCTGCTGCTTGCTGTCATAGCCTTTTGTGTATAGTGATGTGTCTGTATCTTTAATGTAAATAGAGAGATGAAAAAGAGTCTATTTTAGTTTTAGGAAGCCTCAGTGAGGGCAGGGGGTGTCAGAGCTCAGAAGAGCTGAAGACAGGGTGAAGGATTCTCTTGGGGCCACTGGGGTCTAGCCCTGCTTTTGTGCATAGCCACACCGCCCTCTCCTGACAGCCCCCAAAGACGTAGCAACTCTTTCTCTCAAGGTGCTAAAGGACTCAGAAAGTGCAGCACGTCCAGTGGGTAGGTACTTGTTGCATGCAAAAGCTGTAATGTGTCTGGTCCTTCCTCCCCAGCTGTTGTGTGGGGTTTTTGCTTTGTGTGGTCATTTGTTTTTTCCCTCTAATGAGAGGGCCTGACCTGGGTTGGAAGAGCTTCCCCAGGTAAGACTGGAAGTGCGTTAGGCAGACCTCCTGTCACGCTTCCAGCTTGTTCTGTAGGAACAGAGCTGCCTCCAGGAAGGAGGCAATGGGGCAGGTAGCTGTTATTGGCACGCACCCCATGCTTCTCCAGGACCTTATTTTTCCTTCTTGAAGACTAAGTAGTAATACCTTATGATTTAGAATAAGTTAATTGTAACCACAGGTATTTATTGATTGGAGGAAGGGAGGGTCATATTATTTTTCGGCTTTATTTATGTAACATTTGCTAGCTTGTAAAAGGCGAATGTGAAATATTTGCATCTGCATTTTCTAAGGCTGATTCTGTAGCTCCCCTTGCCATGGTTGTGACGGACATAAGGATGTTCTTGAACATTTCAGAGGGAAGAGTAGGAAAAAAGTACGTACTCAGCCAACCACTTATACTAATTGAATGTATCAGAAGTGTACTGAAGGGACTGGAGATGTTTCCTCAGATGAGGTGGCCCCCAAAACAATAGCGCACATGTGCACTCTTTTCACAAGGCCACAGAACTGTCCCCAGGGCCCCTCCCTCAAATTGTATGGGAAACAACCCAGTGGCAAGTTGCACTTTGGTGATCTTGGTGGTCTACACACCCATTCTGTGGAGAATTGATTTATATAAGCTGTGTATGCACACACACACACACACACGCACGCACTACATCAACCCTCTACCAACATAGACCCTATTTCCTGGCCTCCTAAATCCTGACATTTTGTGTACATAGTTGTAAACACGGATTTTCCTGGGTTTTGGTTTGCTTTTTTTCTTTTTTCACCTCTCCCTGTTTGGGATTGTTCTTTTTTGGTTTGCTTTCAACTTGCTGCAGAGACATTGGCAGCACTCTTCCCTGAGAGTCCACCTCCTGCCGCAGTGCTCAGTGGTGAAGGGAAGGGGTGAAGGAACCATCCTCGGTCCTCCAGCTCCAGTGTGTAGCAATCCCTCAGCTTCTTGGCAACAAAACAAAAGAAAAAAGCTGGCTTGTCCTTGGTAGGCCCTCCCCAGCCCTGGGGCCAGTGGTGGGCCACTGAGGGACCAAGCACTCAGAAATAGGACACATTTCTCTGGCTGCTTCTGCTGACTGTGTTCTGTACCAGCAGCCCGCCTGGCTGGATTATGCCTTTTGGCCTTTTATGAAACGCGCCAGCTGGTTCTTACTCCTGTTCACCTTGGGGGTGGGGGGTGGGTATTAGTCCTGCCTTTACTGAAAGTGGGGGACCACGCCTGGATGCAACTGGGTCTGGGCTAGGAAAGCCCTCCCAGAAAAATGGCAGGGTGTAGCCAAAGCTGTTCAGTCCAGGGCAGGAAGGACGTGAAAACCACTCCTTTCTCTTGGTGTGGGTCCCTTCACAGCCGATGGAGACAGAAGACCTCATATGGCATCACTAGTTCTTTCAGCCTTCTGGAGCCTGCACTGATCGCCAAAGGTGAGGCCCGTGTAGAGAATGACTTGTCCAAGATTGCACCCGTGAAAACTGTTGGTCTGGCCTGGGATCCAGATGACTGTCACCTTAAAGCGTCGTGTTCTCCTGTGCTGCCCCAGAAGGTACCCAATGGGGTGTGAGCAGCATGACTTTGCACTGTACAATTTACTAGGGCATCCTGCAAGCTCCACCAGCCTTCTGGTTCATGCCTTTGATAAGCAGTTTCACGCTCTCTCTGCTAACTGTGACAGTTGATGACAACTCTTTGAGTTGCCATTTTTTTGCTGTGGGTAACTGTGCAGTGTCTTATCTTGCTTTCTCTTCTTGCTGCTCCACTGTTTGGTTTCACGTCACAGAGAAGCTGTTCAAGGCTCCCACCCTACCATGTTCCTGCTTTGTCTCCCCCTTCCACTGTAGCCCTTTTTCACCCTACCACAAAAGTTACCACAGAAGGTTTTCTTTGTATAGAATATTTATTTTGAAGCTCTATTTTAATAGTATTTATTTTAGAAGGTCTACTATTGTAAGAGTTCTTCTGTTTGTGAAGAAAAAAAAAACAAGTTAAAAACTGAATGTACTGATCTAGAAAATATATATAAATATATATTGTTAAATATACACAGGACTGCTGTTTCTGGTGTGTTTGCGTGTTCACTTCCTTGACATCCTCACCCAGCAAGGCTCCAAGTTTGTCAAAGAACACTCAGCGGCTGTGTGACATGCAGGTACAGATGGAACGGTCATCTTCCCCCAGATAACCTGGGGACCACTGCAGGGAAAGCCCTGCTTGGTTATGAAGCTGAATTCTGCCAGACTGCCTCCCTGGCAAGCTGTCCTCTAAACTGGGATGTGTCTAACACAGACGGACAACAAATCCCCCAGAGTGGGTAGAATTAGGTGGAAAGGGTAATCCAACCTGTCCATTTTCCGAAAATGCTGTAGCCCCTCTCCCATTATTCCCTTTACTTGGTTCCCAGTGCAGGTTTTCACACACACAGGGACACACACGCTTTAAGAAACCAAACAGAAATTTACCTATTTTGACCTCTCACACCTTCCACTCATCTAGTGACCTAATGCACTTTTACTCCATTTCCCTTGCTCCTCCCCTAGCTACCAAGACACTCCAGCTTAGAGACCCTGGCGCTTCTTCAGCTTCTCCATTTACATAGCTGTGGGAACTTTTCCACCACCTTTGAATCCTATGCCCATCACAATGAAAACCAGACTTACAGAACATGTGAGTTCCTGCCTCTTGTTTTCTAAAAAAGAAATTGAGAATTAGGAGGTCTTTTTTTCTACTACCAATAAGTGAGGGAGGAGACACCAAAAATGTCAAGGGGTGGGGGAAGAGCGCCTGCTTGGAGGGAGAGATTAGGAGCCATGTGTCCAGTTCTTAGTTTTTCTTTTTCTTTTTTTGAGAGGGAGCCTCAAGCTATCCCCCTGGGTAAAGTGCCATGGCATCACGCTCACAGCAACCTCCAACTCCTGGGCTCAAGCGAGTCTCCTGCCTCAGCCTCCCAAGTAGCTGGGACCACAGGCGCCCGCCACAATGCCTGGCCATTTTTTGGTTGCAACCATCATTGTTGTTTGGCAGGCCCGGGCTGGGGATTTGAACCGGCCACCTTAGGTGTACGTAGCTGGCGCCTTAGCCAGTTGAGCTATAGGCGCCGAGCCAGGCCTAGTTCCTTATGTTGACCACCTCCATATATTGACCAGTTTGTTACAGTCCCTTGGGCAGTCAACTTACAGAGGTTCTACTATATAGTTACATTAATTTTTGCCCTCTGTACATTGATCTCAAACTTACTTACAATAATCAGAATTCTTATTTCTTTATAGCAGTTTGATGCAATAATTGTGAACATCTTTTGAGAACAAATGTAAAAATAGTTAGGGTCTTTATTTTTGAGACAGAGCCTCAAGCTGTCCCCCTGGGTAGAGTGCCATGGCATCACAGCTCATAGCAACCTCTAACACCTGGGCTCAAGCGAGTCTCCTGCCTCCACCTCCCAAGTAGCTGGGACCACAGGCACCCGCCACAACGCCTGGCTATTTTTTGGGTGCAGCCATCATTGTTTGGCTGGCCTGGGCTGGATTCAAACCCACCACCTTAGGTGTATGTGGCTGGTGCCTTGGCCACTTGAGCCATAGGCACCGAGCTGAAAATATTACTTTTAAGAGAACTATTTTATTAGTTTAAACACACACAAATCTTTAACCATCTAAATAAAACATTTTAATTTTTATAAATCGTATCTTTAAGATGTCTTTTAACATCTTTATTCTCCTTCTTACCAAACATTTAGCCCACTTCTTGATCTTTTTTATTTTTTTTGAGACAGAGTCTCTGTTGCCCTGGGGTAGAGTGCACAACCATAACAGCTCACAGTAACCTCAAGAGATACTCTTGCCTCAGCCTCTGAAGTAGTTGGGACTATGGGTGCCTTTCACAAGGCCCAATTACTTTTTCTATTTCTAGTAGAGAGAGTGTCTTACTCTTGCTCAGGCTAGTCTCAAACTTCTGAACTCAAGCAATCCAGCCTCCTCTGCCTCCCAGAGTGCTAGG
This sequence comes from Galago senegalensis, assembly GCA_963575145.1. Taxonomy (NCBI): domain Eukaryota; kingdom Metazoa; phylum Chordata; class Mammalia; order Primates; family Galagidae; genus Galago; species Galago senegalensis. The sequence goes on along the minus strand of CAUYTI010106258.1, from coordinate 30,419 downwards.
ATTAGGGTGTGAGCCACCACTCCTGGGCACTTCTTGATCTCTTCTAAATTATCTTTATCTTTACTTTCATCTCATAAGTCCTATATATATCCTTTATGGAGAAATGACCTTACAGACTACTCCAAGAGTTTTCCTTTAAATGTGTGACTTAATAGTTTCAGTACAAGTAATTTAGAAGTTTATGTGATAAGATAACATAAATAGGCATACCACACTTATTTTTCCAAAAGCTGCACCGTGAACACCACCCACAGATAACCACTTTAAACAGTCTGGTAGATCAATTCAAAATTAAATTTATCTTTAATAAATTCATATTGGATTTAACCAGTTGATCTAATTTATTGATGGAACACTGTTTCTAACAATTACTGAAATTACAGATTTAGAAGTGAAACATTCCATTAGCTATCTTTTGCCACAATAGCAGCATAATGTTACACTTTGTTCCTTTACTTTCTTCCACCCCCTTAAGAAACAGGGAGGTTATTATGTGGTCTTATTTCACATCCTGACCTCAGTCACTTGGGTTTGGAGAACATCGTTTTTTACTAAAGTTAAAGGATCTAGCTCTATAAATTACTTACAACTAAGCACCTAAACAATTCTTTACAAATTTTAATTTTCAAAACATTTTTTGGGATTAAAAAGTATTTTTTTCTTCAAAGATTAGAAAACTGGGTAGAATGATTTACTGATTTAAGTCATCGTGATGTGATTGCTAAAGCAGCAGTAAAGATGAAATCTTGATTTCCAGCAAGACTTCTTAGATTTTTACCTAAATGATGACTCTTACTCTGTCAAACTTCAAGCCCACCCCCATTTTTTAACTGTTTAAAAAAAATGGGTTTACCTTTTTTTTTTTTTTTTTTGGCCAGAAAGTTGCTACAAGTTGATAAATTTGCAAGTATTTTCATAGCTGCTTTTTGTATTAGGACAGTAAAGGGTGCTTTCTGACTTTGTGGTTGTCCATGGCCCAATCCAAACCATATACCTTGGCTCCAACTAAGAGTTTTAGAATAAACAAAAGGAAGAACTATAACTATTTAACGCAGTAGGTTCTACATTTATGGGGCCCATAAGCTGATTTCGTGCTGAAAGTAAAAACAGTCCAAGAGTTTAAATGAACTCTTTGATCCTGGAATCACAGCAAATTCGGGAAATTTAGGAATGTGTTGGTAACCTCTAGGCCGTTGTTGGAGACAGAATTTCTGGCTGAAAGATGATTTTTCTGACTCAATCTGGCTTGCTGTTCTTGATTAATCATTCCCATTTCTCTCAGCATTTCACTCCTCTGACTACAGTGGTCAACGCTTTTCTTCAGGGCTTTTTAAGTGATTCTGTTACTACAGCAGTATCCCTTTTTATCTATCTAAAGCACTCCAGCTCCCATTCCTGTCGCCCTCGTTTCACTAAGATTTTGCTAAACATTAGACGCAGCACATGACCTCCAATCTTCCAGTGTCTTAAAACAAACCACTATAAAAACAGTTGATTGGAGCGATAGTAAGCTTCTTTTGGCTTGGAATTTAAAATTACCTTTAGCCTTTCAACACTTAAGCCTCAGCGCAGATTTTAAATTTAAAAATTTTTAAATAAAGAAACCGCTCCCCTTTTTCAACCTTTAGCCCCGCCCACCGCCTCTCCCCCCCCACCGCCTCTCCCCCCCCCACCCCCGGCCTCCACGAGAAACTGCAGGAAACCAGAGGGGGCGGGGCGGTGACGTCACGACGCCGGTGCGTCACGGAACGGCGGCGGCTGCGGCGCTGGCGGTGGCTGCGGCAGCGGCGGCATTTTAGTCGGCAGCGGCGGCGGCAACGGGGCTGCTGCTCCTCCCAGCATCCCTGGCGCGGCCATTTCAGCCCCATCTTGGCCGAGGGGAGGGAGCTGCAGCCGCCGCTTCAGCAGTTTGAATTTCAGTTTCTCCAGGGTTCAGGAACCCGGCGCACCGAGAAGGAGCCGAAGAAACCACCACCGCTACCTCACACGGCGGAGCGCCTCCGCTCGCCGGCCTGCGGTCGCCGCCGCCCCTCACTCAGGAGCCGCGAGGGGAGGCCGAGACCGCCGCCGCCCGCGGGGGTGGCTCCCCCTGTACGGGGAGGACCAAGCCGGCTTTCCCCTCCCCCAGAGCGGGTTTCCGCCAGAGATGGTCGACATGTCTCTGGGGCTGAGCTCCGGCTAGAGCCGGGGAAAGAGGGCCGCCCGCCCGTGCCTCAGCCCTGCCGCCTGACCGCGGACCTTCAGGCTCCTGGCAGATTTAGGATTCTCCAACTCCGGACACGCCACTCCTTCCCCGCCTTCCCTGAGTCGGGAGAGCCCAGAGCCGACGCCGGCACCGGCCTGAGGAGCCGGAGCGGAGCAGCACCGCCCCTCACGCCGCCGCCGTTGCCGCCGCCGCCTCCTCCCCTTCGCCCTCCTACTCCCGCCCCCAGCCAAGGCCTGCTGACCGCGCGGAGCTGGACTGACCACGGTGGCCGGAGACTGGAGAGGAAGCCGCCGGCCCGCCCCTGAGATCGCGCTCTCGGCGCCGCTGAGGGGATTGAATTGAGGCGCCGCGGCCGCGAAAGGTGAAAGGAAGGAGCCGCCGCGATAAGGAGACGGGGGTAGAGCCGAAGAGACCGACGCTGAGGCGAACCGGGAGGAGGATGTCTCGTCGGGCGGCGGGCGCCAGGCTCAGCCCGTGACTCTCCCAGCGACGGGCCTCAGACCCCAGCGCGGACTCGGACTTTGTCTTCGGGGTCCCGTCCTCTGCCCTCACCAGTTTCCGGCAGGATCCCAGAGGAGCCGGCGTGCCTCTCTGCTCTCTAGCCTTCACCATGTCCAAGATGCCGGCCAAGAAGAAGAGTTGCTTCCAGATCACCAGTGTCACCACGGCCCAGGTGGCCACTAGCATCACCGAAGACACCGAAAGCTTGGACGACCCGGACGAGTCGCGCACAGAAGACGTCTCTTCAGAGATTTTCGACGTCTCTCGGGCCACGGATTACGGCCCCGAAGAGGTTTGCGAGCGCAGCTCCTCCGAAGAGACGCTCAACAACGTGGGGGATGCGGAGACCCCCGGGACCGTGTCCCCGAACCTCCTCCTGGATGGGCAGCTGGCGGCCGCGGCGGCTGCTCCTGCCAACGGAGGAGGGGCCGTCTCAGCCCGGAGCGTGGCCGGGGCGCTCGCCAGTACCCTGGCGGCGGCAGCGGCTGCCACCTCGGCCCCCGCCTCTGGAGGACCGGGCGGGGGCCCGCCGGCCGGATCAGGGCCGGCACCCCCGGTTCAGCCTCCCACCACTTGTAGTTCCCGTTTCCGCGTGATCAAGCTGGACCACGGCAGCGGGGAGCCCTACCGACGCGGCCGATGGACGTGTATGGAATACTATGAGCGGGATTCAGATAGCAGCGTGCTGACCCGCTCCGGGGATTGCATTAGACACAGCAACACTTTCGACCAGACTGCAGAGCGGGACAGCGGCCTGGGCGCCACCGGAGGGTCGGTGGTGGTAGTGGTGGCCTCCATGCAGGGGGCGCACGGGCCCGACTCGGGAACTGACAGCTCCTTCACTGCTGTGTCACAGCTACCCCCGTCGGAGAAAATGAGCCAGCCCACTCCGGCCCAGCCGCAGAGTTTCAGCGTTGGGCAGCCGCAGCCGCCCGTAGGTGGGGCTGTGGCTCATAGCTCGGCTCCGCCGCCGCCGTTCCCCGGAGTCGCGGCCGGGCAGCAACCAATGATGACAGCCGCTCAGCTGAGCCAGCCCCAGGGATCGGGGCCGGGCGGGCAGGGTCTGCCGCCGACGAATGTCACCCTGGCGCAGCCGGCCATGCCCCTGCCCTCGCAAACGTGCCCGGCGGTCGGCGCATCCGCGCCGCAGCAGCCCCAGCAGTTCGCGTACTCCCAGCCCCAGATGCCGCCGGGGCATTTGCTGCCGGTCCAGCCCTCTGGCCAGAGTGAGTATCTGCAGCAGCACGTGGCCGGCCTACAGCCGCCCAGTCCCGCACAGCCCTCGGCCACGGGCACCGGAGCGAGCCCCGTCACGGCCTCCAGCCTTCCCGTGAGCACCGGCCAGAATGTCTCCTCGGCGGGCGCGCAGATGATGGGCGCGTCTTCCCAGCCCAGTGAAGCTGTAGCCCCGGGGCCAGGACCAGCTCAAGGAGGGCAGGCGGCGACTTGTCAACCAGCTGGAGTGCCCGCAGCTGCTGTGGGAGGCGTGGTGCAGTCGTGCGTGGGTCCTACAGGGGCTGGGCAGCCCCAGTCCGTGCCTCCGCCCCAGTTGGGTGGCAGTGGTCAGCTGTCAACCGTATCCGGTGGCCCTCACGCCATGGTGCCCGGAGTTCCAAACGTGCCTGCAGCCGTGCCCGCTCCAAGCGTGCCTAGTGTGTCTACCACTTCTGTTACTATGCCAAATGTACCCGCGCCTCTGGCCCAGTCGCAGCAGCTGAGCAGTCATACGCCAGTCAGCAGGAGCAGCAGCATAATCCAGCACGTTGGGCCGTCCTTAGCGCAAGGCGCACCTAGTGCACCAACAAGTCTACCACAATCTGACCTAAGCCAGTTTCAGACTCAGACTCAGCCTTTAGTCGGGCAAGTTGACGATACTAGAAGAAAATCAGAACCCCTACCTCAACCATCACTTTCTCTCATTGCTGAAAATAAGCCTATTGTGAAGCCTCCTGTTGCAGATGCCCTGGCAAACCCCCTTCAGTTAACACCTATGAACAGTCTGGCCACCTCTGTATTCAGCATAGCTATTCCTGTTGATGGTGATGAAGACAGGTATGGAAATCTTTATTTTAAATATTTTATAGAAATGCTTGGCCAACATCGTAGTTTAGGATGTAGCTCTGGGGAGTTTTTTTTTCAATTGAGGCTTTTAGCATTTTTAAATATAAAACTTTGTGTGTTAAAATTGATTTAGGTTGCTGATGTAAGAGTGTAATGAGAGAATTGTTCTTGTCAGAGTTGTTTAAAAGCACTGAAATGGGTAGGGATGCAACATTGTGTATCCAAAAGGTGAGTTTTAGCTTAATCCTTATAAAGGGGTAAGCTAGTATGTAACGTTCCCATCAGATTGTCTCTTTCGTACATATCAATCATATTTGAACACTTAAAGGGTAGAGTTTTATCAGTGAATTTTATGTATGAGATATAAAAATTACTTACAGATTTTCCATTCTGGAACACCAGAAGGACCTCTAGTGAGAACAAATCCATGTAAGGAATCACCTCCAGTGTGTCTGGAAAGGCTGGAGAGATAGTGGTGAAATGTTAAATCCAGCTTTGAAGATCATACTCGTTCAGCCTTTTAATAAAAGGGGGTAAAAGGTCATGACGTCTCCCAAGATACTTTTTTTTTTTCCGTTAAGCCAAAAATGTATTGGAAAGATGTTCTTATTTTCTGCCAATCCTTTTACGATAGGAAAGGGAAATATGAGATAAAGATTCTTTCACAGTAGTAAAAGCTGTAGTTCCTGAAATTAAGAGTAACTTTATAATTAAAGTATGTCAATTGGCTCTCAGTATTTAGGGGAGCTTTTTAAAAGGTTTAAGTGGAAATTGGTGTTTTGCTACACCAGTTCTACAACAGTTGATATTTGGTTATTGTTTAATGAGGATTTTTAGTGATTTTATAAGGAAATGTCACGTGTAAATTTGATATATATACATATATATTTTGAAAGTGATTTGTTACAATATTTTAAAATTACAGTTTAAAATTACAGAAAATTTCAGGAATTTTACAGTTAGACATTTATTTCAGGTTTTGTTTTGAGAGGTTAATCTTAGATGTTTTTAAAAGAGCAAAGTTAGTTTTAGGGATTTCTGGAATAATTGGCATGTAAGGAATACAATGAGATAATGTTAAAGCTTTTTCTTCTGTTTCTCCACATATTTTTCTAGCTTATACCATTTCTTGCATTTTGTTACATACTTTTATTGGTTTGAAAGGTGTCTATTGAAATTCGTTCATCTTTAAAGTTCATCTTTTATTGTAGGTGACTTGTTTAGAGGTAGTCTTTCTTTCATTTGAGAACTCTTAAAGAATACCACATGTCCTTAAGCGAGCTAAGCTAGTTAGTCATTGAGAAATTTTTTTATGGATGGGACTACCAAGTAAAGAAACTGATTTCACAAACCATTCAGAAAAAGCCCTCAACTTTTATAGTCTCTACTATTTTCGCTGGTAGGGGCACACTTGAAATGACAAGTGAGGGTCCCCCCCCCATCTTTGGTAATAATAGTCAACAAGCATCTTCCCTTCCTGTAGCTTCCAGAAGCCAATTTTCTTATGAGTTGGTAAATAACCTTTTACTTACCTCTCTATACTGCCCCATATTTCTTCAAGAAATGACTGCTTTCCCAGCTTCTCCCTCCTTTCTATACATACATACACTCACCCCTACCTTGAGTGAAGAATACATTTTCTCTTGTCTTCACAGCTCTCAATATATAGGATACATAATTACATTCTTCAGAATTTTAATATGATGATATAACATGAAGCAGAGAGTTCTGTGGGTAAATGGAAACTCTGAGATGTATTCTTTAGAGTATGACTGCAAAGATGCATTTATTTCTCCTTTTACTGTATTAAAAGTTGGTAATCCTCAAAAATCTCATTTCCAAACTTGTGAACATTTGAACTACAGATACTACTGTATCAGTGTTCTTATCATTTGCAGCAATCCAGTGCAGAGGTTTTGATTTGTGTACAGCCCTATTTTAAACGTGGTACTTCCTTCCTCACCCTGATCTTTTAAAATTTACATTGTTTGTGAGATGTTCTTCTAATTTTTGTTACAGTCTTTCATTGACTTTTAATTTAACATGCTGGTTTCCAAGATGTAATCTTACACATTTGACTGTTTTGTCACTGGACCAACATACCTGGTGAAGGAATAAATCTATTAAGTAGTAATAGTGTATATATATATTTTTTTAATGGAAAGCCTTTGTAAAAGAGTATTTTAAAATTTTGTGTTTGAAATAAGTTTTCCAGGCATATGTTTAAACTATCAAAATGAATGCTTTGAATTAAAATCTATATGCAGTTTTATATCCAGTCATTCTTAAATGAAATAAAACAAATTGGAGGGCAAGGTCTTGAGTAATTACCACTTAAACTTTGTGAATAGGTTGACCAATTTTAGATCTAAGGAAATATTAATAAAAATCTTTGCTTTTGAAAAGAACTTAAGAGTTCAGTAAACAGTTTCTTCAAGAAAAGGGAGGAAAGTGAAACATTAACAAAAAAGGTTGAGGTGATTTAGGTTGAAATATCAAAAACTCTGTTGTGATTTTTTTTTTTTTTTTTGGTTACATTCCCTAATACATGGCTCTATATTGGCTCAATTTTGAGATTATTTATATTAAAGAACCAGACCATATATTAATACATTTTAATACAGTCACACCTTTAAAAGAGCTTATAGTTGTATGTGCAAAAAGTTCTCAATCAGCATTACCTGTTGACTCTATGTTATTAATTACCTTAAAGATTATGTATCTTTCTAGCCATTCTCATTAGAAAAGCTAATGGTCAGTTGTTGAGATTCTTCAGATTTATTTTGTGTAAACCGGTGATAGTTGAAAATACAGTTCATTAAAAAAGTGTGTAGCCACTTTCACAGTGAGCATTACAAAATTTGTGTAAACTACCTACGCTCTTAACAGACTCTTTCTGTAAATGAGGGGAGTTACAAAGTATTACTGGCACTTGTGGAAAAGGAACACAGTACAGATTGCTTTCCATAGATAGCTGACCAGTGTGAACTCTGTAGGTGGCATTCCAAGAACTGTTTACCAGTGGCTGGAATGGTGTACTGTCATTTGCAGTGAAAAATTGAAAACCTGATTTTAAGGATCCCTTGGGTGACAAATCTCTCTGTATCTTGTTAATGGTTTTATTTGTGTAGTTTGCTAATAGCTACTGATAAAGTATTATAAACTGTTGGTGTTAAGTAGTGTGTTTTGGTATATGCTATAAATACAGATTTTGTACGTTTATATATGTTTTTTAAAAGAAATGCTCCCTTTTTTTTAAACTTTAAGTGAGAGGATTAAGTAAATATGTATGTTAATCTTTGCTGTAAAACCTATTGGTAATTTTAAAGTTCTGTTACATGAAAATCTCACTGCATTTAAGTCTTTAAAAATGGAAACTCCTTACTCCTCTATTTCTTGGGAGTTTACTTACATTTTTCTCTTGAATTGTGGAGGTAATTTTGCTCTTTCACCTTTACGCGTGATGTGTAAATCACACTAGATAATATCTAAGCCTTTGAAAGAGTATTCTTACCAAAAAATGAGTAATGAAAATGTAAAACCTTACATATGTGACATTGTTCAGTATAAAAACTAATATTGATGCATTCAGTAGGGATGCCACACTGATTACTAAAATATATTTTATTCATAAACATGGCTCTAAATAAAGAAAATTAAGTATTTCCAGGAAGGCTTATGATTTCCCAAGGTACTTGAAATGCCCAAAATTGAAAGTTTGTGTTAGCAGGAGTATGGACATTTATATTCACAGCAACAAATTTTGTTTATAATTTTGTGCGAACTAAATATCATATAAGCCAAACATAGGTTAATTTTTTTTAGACAATATAGTTGCTTACGGCTCGGTGCCTATAGCATAGTGGTTATGTTACCAGCCACATACACAGAGGCTGGTGGGTTCGAACCCGGCCTGGGCCAACTAAACCACAATGACAACTGCAACAACAGAAAAAAATAGCTAGGTGTTGTGGCAGGCACCTGTAGTCCCAGCTACTTGGGAGGCTGAGGCAAGAGAATAGCTTAAGCCTGAGAGTTGCAGGTTGCTGTTGAGCGGTGACAATCCGGCCCTCTGGGGGGTGGGGGGGTGATATAGTGAGAGTCTGTCTTAAAAAAAGAAAGAAAGAAAGAAAATACAGTGCTTACATGTCATGAAATCTATCTTATATACAGTTTTCAAGTAGCTGTTTTAGTGACACTTGTTTTTTCCCTGTAAGGAAAAGGATGGTATAAGATCACAAATCTTGAACTAAATCATCTTTATGAGAAGTCATTTTATATAAAACCAATAGTAGGGGTATGTTTATTCTCTATTAACTGAGAATGAAAATAATACCAATTCATTTGTTCTTCCAGAATTCTGTTAGCACTAATTTGGCAATAGTGAAGTATGGCGCTGGATTCATGGATCTGGTACTTGCTGATTTTGAATGGAAATTTATCTTTCTCTGTACCAGAAAAGATTGGAAATAGCCATGGCTCTCTACTATTCTCTAGTTAAAAAATAAAAAAGCAGCCCCACCAGTTAGATCAGTGGATCTCAACCTTCCTAATGCCATGGCCCTCAACTCACAGGTTGAGAACCGCTGAGTTAGATGATAAAGATACCAAAATAAATCTTTCTTAATAGAGAAGTGGTAGTTAAAAGGCTACAAAAGAATTCTGGTTTTTCCTTTCCTAAAATGGCAGGAGGTGTGGAGGTGGGGAAGCGTGGAGTAAAAGCAGGTATCCAAGATGGAAGAAGATACAGTAGAATAGTAGCTGGGCATGGTTTAAGAACAGCATGGGCTAGAGCGAGACCCAGGCTCTAAAAATAGCTGGGTGTCGTGGTGGGTGCCTGTAGTCCCAGCTACTTGGGAGGCTTGAGGCAAGATTATCACTTGAGCCCAAGAGTTTGAGGTTGCTGTGAGCTATGACACCATGGCAGTCTACCAAGGGTGAAAAAGTGAGACTCTCAAAAAGACAAAAAACGAAGAAAGAAAAGAAAATACAATAAAATAACCTGAAATACTGTCTCAGAAAGAATAGGAACACGTGTTAATAGTGCCAGTGTTCTAGTTCCTTTTTTGAATTTAGATCAGTATATATTTTCTTAAGAGATACTGTTTATTTTTTCTTTGCTTTTTAAATACTTAAGTATGAGGAAGTAGAAGAGCTATAAAAGCAGATCTATCAGTTAAATGTCACCTGAATGATGCTTGTTTTCTAAGTGTTAATGGGAAGGGCACATTTTTAGTAAGAAATATTAGTGATTGATGGTATTTAAGGAGTATGTACAGCAAAACTCCTGAAGTGGAATAAATCTTTAAGCTTATGGTTTTTCTTTATACCATAAAGAAAACCCACTACCATACCCACTAATCACTAGTGGGCTTTGTGATTCAAGACTACTATGGTATTTCGATGAAACAATACTAATTACTGCACTGACAAAATGTATGCATACCTGAATTACTGGTATTAATATCTTACAGCAATTCTTGAGCATACCAAATTATTCAATATATGTTCTTAATCTGGCATTGGTTAGGGAAAAAATTGGGTCTCCCTGATAAAGTTTTAGGAATACTAGCTAATTTGCATAATTTCAATACATCACTTCACGACTCTGATAAATATACTTTGATGTATACACTTCAGATTTGGATGGTGTTATTAAGTCTCAAACCAATAGGGGGAGATGAAGGACATGAGAAACCAAACCATCCCTTATGGCCTTCCTATTGGTATGCAACTGTTTAAAGATATATTGATTGATTGGCTACTTTATCTCTAAAAAGTATGTGCATAATTTCTACTTTTAAATCAAGTGAATTAAATTTCATCTATGCTATTCTGGATTACTTGCTTACTTTTCAAGTTTAAAAGTCCAGATCACATTAAGCATTTAGTTTTAGTTCTTTGTACCCAAATCTAACACTTAAAACGTTTTAAGAAAAAAGAATGCACTCTTAGACTTTTAGATTGTATATCTATAAATGATGGTTAAGTGAAAATTCTACAGATAATTGGACTAATTTTTTGTGTTCACCTTGTCCTGGTACATGCACCTATGATTAGATAGGACAAATAAGTGAAGTTTAAATATTAAATTACTTAAAGCCTCCTTTTCCCACAAGCTTACTAAAACTTGACTGAAGAGTTTTGCTATGTAGTAGATAAACTTTTGTGATTAATGTGTCAATTATTGTAAATGTAAATTTAATTTTAAATGTTGTTTTTAATGTTTTAGGCTATCCTTTGTCATTATTACACCAATAAAATGTTTAATCTGAGAATGAAGGATTCCAGGTCAAAGTTTTAGCCCATTAGAACCTAAAGTAGAATTAGAATTCAGTTTTACCAAGTGGTTTTATATGTTAAAACAAATCGTTGCTTGGTATATGGGCTCCCTAGCCTTTGAAAGCAAAACAAAAACAAATAGGAGGGGAGCTTGTAATCAGTAGAACTGGTAGTTTGTTTAATTATGTCTTAACGTATCGTTTGAGTGACCATTACAGACAGTGGAGTCAGACATACCTTTTATAAAATCGAACTGTGCAGCATATTTGAGGTGTTTTCCCTTTAGCTACTTGGTTAGTGCTCGTTTCCTCATATGAAAGGTAAGGAATAAAGAGGAGTGTTGAAAGGATTAAATGAGAGGTATATAAACAATTTGTGAATAATTCATAATACAAAGCAACATGTTATAGCAAACAGTATATCACAGAAATCTTAATATTTCAGTGTCCAAACTGCTTTCCCAGATCACCCCTGGCATGGTGTAAGTCACACTGAGAGTCTTTGATTTTAATCTGAAAGTATAATTGTTTAGTATAGATGTAGCCAAAGAAAAGATTAAGTCAGAAATTAGTAAGAACTATGGCAAATTGTGTTCTAGTTCTGACTTTTCTACCCCTTATCTGATTTTAGTTAAGTCATTTAACTTTGGTTTTTCTCATTAGTAAAATTAGATTTTAAGACTTGATCAAATTTTAAGATTTCTTCTAGCCCTGTGTATATTAGTTCATACACTCAGATGTGCTTTGTGAGAGGGCGATAAACTTAAACCTACCTCTTTTTCTTCCCCACTGGACTATTGTGTGGCAATAAATGAAGTTCACAAACACTTATAACTAGGTTAAATTCCCTAGAAAATACGTAAAACAACAGTGTGTCATTCATTAACCTTTTGTTGTGTTCTCCAGGTAGTGAGCTGTGGCATATATTGATAGAAATAAAACTGTCTTGGGCAGCGCCATGGCTCAGTAGGTAGGGTGCTGGCCCCATATACTGAGGATGGTGAGTTCGAACCTGACCCCATCCAAACTGCAACAAAAAAATAGCTGGGCATTGTGGCAGGCGCCTGTAGTACCAGCTACTTGGGAGGCTAAGGCAAGAGAATTGCATAAGTCCAAGAGCTGGAGGTTGCTATGAGCTGTGACACCACGGCACTCTGCCGAGGGCAACAAGTAAGACTGTCGCTAAAAAAAAGAAAAAGAAAGAAAAAAAGAGATAAGACTGTCTTGCCCTCCAAGTTCTCAGGCTATACCAGAATGATGATCACATGTATACTTTGATATATATTATAGATATAAAATACTAAAGGGAACAGTTTGGGACATCAAATCAGATTGGGATTGGGAGGTAGTGGTTAGACTGACTCCTGTTCAAAAATAACTCTCTGCATAGGTAATACATTTATATGGTTCACATTTCAAGATGTGTAAAAGTATAAGTTGAAACCCTCTCTGCCACCTCTGTCTTCCAACTGCCTAATTTCTGTCCTCAGACGCAACCCATTATTAATTATATATTCTTGGTTACGATATTATGTTAAAGCTTTCTGAGGCTGACTCTTAAACTGAATCTTAAAGTCATTCAAATTAAGTCACTGATAAGAGAAAAGGATAATTGCCCAAGCAGAAGTAGGAAGGCAGTTTGTATAATGATGTGGAAGAGTGAGGATCTATTATATTATCATATTTGGAAAATGATGTGATTAATACGCACCACAGTGAAGGGCGTAAGTGTGTCATGGTAGGAATTTAGATTTTTAAGAGTAAATTTATGGTTGCTATTAAAGGTGTTTCTTGAAGCTTTTATTGTTAAAGTATGTATGCATCTTGGAACCATTTCAGTACCCTTTTCAGTGATTATTGTATTTCAAATTGTAATCTTGTGACAAAGTTGTGGTTAGGGAATACCTAGGGGAGTGCTGACATCCCAAAATTATAATTCTAGTCCAATGAAATGTGCTAAATAGTTTGGTACACCTGGCTCAAGTTTAAGTATTCTGTCCACCTCCAAATACTACCTTGATGGCAAAACATTTGATATATATTCAGGCATTCTACCATAATTATATTTTTATGAAGCATAATTTGGAAACTATAATCCTCTATTAAACACAAATCAAGCTTATGTCAAGCCCTGTATATACATATATAATCTCATTTGATCTTTTCAACAATCTATTAGTGTTTTCTTTCCCTTTTAAATTGATTAAGGAAACTGAGGCTCTGAGAGTGAGTCATATAGCTATTATACGTTATGAAGTATAGACATAAGTGACTCATTACATAAGTTTTGAGATACACAAAAATTAAGTAACATAAAATCCTTGAGGACAGAAACAAAGAAAGCCCTCCCAGCACCACCAATAAGCTGAGCAAGTTGAAACTTGCATGGGTGAATCAGAAAGGACGCTGTCAGCCGTGTTTTTTGGAAGTGAAGTAATGAACCATAACATAGTCTGTCTCAAAACTTTTGTATGTCCTATGTACTCAGACTTTGATCCCAAAGCCAAATGCTCTTGAATATTCTCAGAATTAAAGATTTGTTTTATTACTTGGCAGATAGTAAGGAGGGAGGAAGGAAAAGCTACTGTAGCCACCGATTTGTTGGATTGTAACCTTTTACCTAAAGGATGCTTTTAGTCATTTAAAATCCAGATAATAGGCTCAGCGCCTGTGGCTCAAGCAGCTAAGGTGCCAGCCACATACACCTAAGGTGGCGGGTTTGAATCCCCAGCCCGGGCCGCCAAACAAAAATGATGGCTGCAACCAAAAAATGGCTGGGCGTTGTGGCGGGCGCCTATAGGCCCAGCTACTTGGGAGGCTGAGGCAGGAGACTCGCTTGAGCCCAGGAGTTGGAGGTTGCTGTGAGCTGTGATGCCATGGCACTCTTCCCAGGGGGATAGCTTTAGGCTCTGCCTAAAAAAAAATAATAATAAAATAAAATCCAGATAATAGTAGAGGTAGCCCTTGTTGACAAGAGAAAGTTCAGTACTCAAGTTCAGTACCCTGAGTTCAGTACTCAAACCTCTTGCATTAAGCTTGGGCAGTGTTTTAGTTTAGTTTTTGAGGTATGGGGTGTATGCATGCTTTGAGTCACTTTCTGGCATATTACTTGAATATACTTGGAAATTAACATGACTGTTTAGTACATAAAGTCAAGGAGAAAAGAATGTATTTTTTTGATACTTTTGAAAACTATCCACAGATAAATAGTATTTTTATTTACATGTCTTCCTAAGAATTGCTTCATTGATGATGTTTAGAATGGTAGTTTATTTTAACATCAAATCAATTGTTAGAAAACTGGTTCACATTTTCATTTCTTGGGCAGAAGAGAATTTGTGACCAAAACTGCATAAAATTCAGTATTTTCTTCTAGTAAAATTTTACATTTTAGTTGCTACTTGATGCCTTCAGATTTCATAGACTGTAACCTTGATCTGATCCCATTAATAGCATTTTCCTTGGGCTCATAATCGCCTCAATTTTATGCAGTTCCAAAATAGAAGTTTCAGATGATTGGCCCCTTCATTATTTACAAATGGCTCTCTTCACCTATATTTTCACAGATTTGACTCTTTAATCTATGCCTCTTAATCATTGTTTTGAGACTGTTGTTGCTGTTTACTAAAAATTCCTCAATTTATGGATAACATCTCAGTTGAAGTATTCCAGAAATAACAACAAAAAAATAAATTTTAATTAGACTGTCTAGATTTTTCTTCTTAGAATCTGGTCTGTTTAAAATTCTCCATAGTATATAGATTGTGTTACTCCAAATGAGCAATACAATTTTGAGTATGTGTAGAGTGATTGTTAATGGTCAATTTCTGTGGGAGGCCCTATGGCTCAAGGGTGGGGTGCCAGCCCCAAATGACTGAGGTGGCAGGTTCAAACCCAGGCCTGGCCAAAAACTGCAAAAAAAAAAAAGGTTAATTTTTGCAACTTAAGTGTATTCTAATATGTTCTAAAAACTTTAGGCCCATTTATAGTATTTTATTTCATAGGTTTTTGTACATCCCAAGATTTGCGGATGTATTATTTTTTCACTAATGGGAAATATTTCACCAGTAAGCTGTAAAAATGCTAGTTTCATAAATTAAGTCCTATGACTTCATTTGAAACTAATTTATGTGGCATGTGAATTTGATTTGAATTAAATATTTATAATTCCAGAGTAAGAGGATCTAAAGTTTTTTTAAAGAATGTTATCCCTATATTATGAATACTTTTTAATGAATATTTAGTTCCAAACTTAGAGAATAACTTACAAGTTTACTGTGTCATTCTCTTGTATTTTACTGTCTTCCTTTTTGAGTCACTCTCTTTTTTTTTGAGACAGAGCCTCAAGCTTTCCCCCTGGGTAGAGTGCCGTGGCATTACAGCTCACAGCAACCTCCAGCTCCTGGGCTCAAGCGAGTCTCTTCTCTCTGCCTCCCAAGTAGCTGGGACCACAGGCACCCGCCACAACGCCCGGCTATTTTTTGGTTGCAGCCATCGTTGTTGTTTGGCGGGTCCGGGCTGGGGATTCGAACCCGCCACCTTAGGTGTACGTGGCTGGTGCCTTAGCTGGTTGAGCTATAGGCGCTGAGCCAGCTTTTCTTGTTAATACCAGATCTAATCAGTACTTTTGATTGCCTTACACCTAGTTGAGAGAAAAGTGTAGGAAAAGGGTTAAAATAATGGAAAGGAGTTGAAGTAGGGCAAGCAATGAGAAGTACACATATTAAAGACTCCTAATTAGACAGCTGCTCTGGTGATACTCTGGTATCTAGTGGCTGTCTTTTCTAGTTTTAAATTATCTAAGAGGTACATACTTAGTGGTTAAAATTAAAAATGCCTTCTAAAAATAATTTTTGAAAACATATAACTCAGCTTAATGAGTCTCCATTTAAGTTTTGAAATCACAGAATTCTGTTGTATTTGTTTTGTTATGTGATCATTGATATTCCAGTGGATCTTGGAAGTAGTTTTCTTACTGTATTTCTGCAGAAACTTTACAACACTTATTAGGGCCTCAGAATTGTCATGTATCTAAATTTCATTTTTTGTAGATAAAAACAATAGTTATTGAACATTGACTATATGCTAGGAGCTTTACACAGCAGTCTCAATTCTTCAGCTATCCTGCCATTTAACAGATAAAGAGATGAACCTAGAGTAGTATTTTTCAACTTTTTTTTATCTCATGGTACACTTGAACCTATATTTAAACTAATGTGGTCACGTTTAAATTATGTTGATAAATAATTACTGTGGTTGGAACTTCTTTCAGAAATAATTATTAATCTTTACAAATCAGTTGAAAAATCAATGACCTAGAGAGATCAAAATTTAACTCTGTTTAATGTAGTGGAATTAAGCATGTATTCTGGGATCAGATTGCCTCTTACTAACTCTGTAACATAAGGCAGCTTACTTCTGTCTGACCCAGTTTTTTCATTTGTGAGGTGGGAATAATAATGGTACCCATCTCTTAGGTAGGGCTATTGTCAGAATTGACTTACTGCACTTGGGCGCCTGTAGCTCAGTGGTTAGGGCACCAGCCACATGCTCCAGGGCTGGTGGGTTCAAACCTGGCTCTGGCCTACTAAACAACAAAAAAAAATAGCCAGGCATTATGGCAAGCGCCTGTAGTCTCAGCGACTACAGAGGCTGAGGCAAGAGAATTGCTTGAATCCAGGAGTTTGAGGTTGCTGTGAGCTGTGATGTTACAGCGCTCTATTGAGGGCAAAAAAGTGAGACTGTCTCAATTTTTTAAAAAAATTGACTTAAGGTAAAGCAGTTAGAATAGTGTGTGGTGCATAATCAAAATATATTCTTTGCTGCTGCTCTTATTCTATCACATGGGCTAAGAATTTTTAAAGTGTGACAAGTTTTTGTTAGGCCCCAGTCATACAGGTTGAGGGTGAGGGACTAGGAGTGTGCTGAGGAGGAGGAGGAGAAACTGTTTAGGAAGCAAGTTCGTCAAAGGTTTAGTTCCCTGTGAACCATTTGTGAGATTTGAGGTGAATCATACATACTGGGAGCTTGCCCAGTTAAGTAAGCCCATTAGATAAGAATCTAGGGTGGTGCTTGTGGCTCAAAGGCGTGGGGTGCTGGCCCCATATGCTGGAGGTGGTGGGATCAAGCCTAGCCCTGGCCAAAAACTGCAAAAAAAAAAGAATCTCTAGTGATAGCCCTAGGGAATGTGTAGACATAAATGATAATTATGGTAAGTAGGCTCTTACCCTTTTTAAAGGGGCACTGTGCTAATGCAAGAAGTTAGAAAGCTGCCACACAATTGTAGTGCCACTTTTTGCCCTGGCAGAGAAACCGCACATAAATGGATTCTGAAGGTGAAAATGTGTCACATCTAACCCAGGGAAGAACTCTTCGTTGTTCATTGTCAGACCCTTCTACTTGTAACAGAGTGTAAGAAGAGTTTTTATGTTGTGAAATATAGCTTATTTTGCATAAATACTATAAGAACAGTTTCGCGAAACTGCTACATGGATGTTTATAAAGGCATCTGATGCAGAATATATGTAGACTATGAATTAGTCACATTCATGTCCACATATAAAAAATTGGATGCCACTTAGTATTTAATATTTTCTGTGATACCACTTTATTTTAGAACTATGATCCTGAGTTATGGTTGGGTCTTATGGATTTTGTCCTATTTTTAATTTCTTTTAAAGTATTGTTTTAAGCAAACTTGCGTAGTTTATTCCTCTTTTATTAAAGCAGTTACACTGTATTAGAAATCTAAAATCTTCCATTTTTTTGAAAGTAGTGATTAATTGTATATTCTCAACTTCATTTCCATTTGATTCTTGGATCTCACAGGAATCCTTCAACTGCTTTCTACCAAGCGTTCCATTTGAACACGTTTCAGGAATCAAAGAGCCTCTGGGATAGGTATGATACTTAACATATGGAATGCATACATGGGAAAGTGTATGCATGAATTGCTTTGCACTTGTACCAGTTTCTCATCATTAAAACTGATGTATGTTATTTTAGCGGGGGGGAATCACATGGTATATAGCATGGGACAAAGCAGCAAAATAAACCAAAAAGACAATCTATGTATTTTACATAGAAAATAAATGTACTTTTAAAAATTATATCTTGTATTTTTAAGTATATTTATATTTTGAAGGTTTTACATATTCTGAATTTTACAATATGAAATTGCCACTGCCCCAGTGTATATCAATGCAAAAATACATCCTATGAAATAAACTATCTATAGTTATTTTAATTTTTGTACTGTTTTATGGTTTCTGTGTAAAAGCCCCATAGTGACTTAAAGGAAAATGTCATTTCAAGTTAAGAAATTAGAGGAGGGACAAGACCAAGGTATCAAAATAGTCATTATTTAATTTTTGGCAAGAAACCTTAACATCAAGTTTGTTTTTTAGAATTTACTAGGTCTGCATTATTGATTTGTAAACCCCTAAAAACAGTTTACTTTCTCACAGAAATGTAGTATAGATTTTATTTTTAACTTTTCAAAAGTCTTGAAGTCCATTTATGATAAAAGATACTTTGGTTTATCTTTCTGCTTAACACACATTTTAAGTTACATATGCTCTGTTCAGTTATTTTGCTGAATATTTATTAGCACTCCATCATTTTGTGTTTAATTAATAGAACTTGAGTGCAAACAGTGTTTTTAAAATTCACACACAGTTTGTTAGATTCCTTTAACTCTGCCTGGCAACGCATTGTGTATTCTAGCATAATTTTGGATAATGCTCATGAACTCGATTCCATCTCTTTCATCAGAAAAGAGTATTGCTAAGTGCATGTACATGTCATATTGAGGCATGATCTACATTGCCTCAAAATGCTTAACTGATTGTTAAGCTTGATTTGCTAATGTGTCACTCTAGAGAAACTTCCTAACAAAGTATCTTTTTGAAGGTGTGTTCCTTAACCAAGAATGTTTTTAAATAATTACTTCTAGAACAAGAAGTTTTAAAATTTATAGTACCAGTTTATAAATTTTTAAACAGTTCTATGGTAGTGTAAATTAGTACATACATGTAAGTTATGGCAATGAAGCATGAAGTTTTAACCATTCACATAGCTTACCAAATGTAGCCAGAATGTGAGTACTTTGGGATATGCTATACTTTCCCCAAAGAAAAGGAAAAATAGCACTCTAGAAATGAAATGAGTAGTTTTTAAATGTATGATATTTTATTTCAAGTAGCTAATATTTGTGAGCTGCCATGATATCAATATGAGTGATCAACACAAGGTAGAAAGATTTGAGCTTGAATTTTTTATAAGTTGGGTCTAATAAAGGTTTCTTTTGTTTTGTTATAAAACAGCCGTAGACACTGCACATTGTTTGTTATAGCTAAATACTGTTTTCTTTTTTAGGTATCAGAAACTTTTAAGGTGTCAGAAATGAGGCCAGTTACTGTATCTATAGTTTCTTACGGTTGAAAATATTTTCTCTTCTCCATGGAAGCTGTTGTCCAGAGTCGAAAAAGTTAATGGATACTTGTCTGTAGTGTGTTAATGTCAAAATATAATCAGAACTTATATTCTAGACCAGCCATTCTTGTAAAAGGACCCAGGTGACAAGCCCAACCCAGTAGAAATATACTAGTTATATCCTTTTTAAGTAGCTTATTAAATTTTCAATTGAAAGGAGCAGAGTAATGGCTAGTCTTATTAGTTCTTGTAATAAACAACTTTAGCAAGTATCTACAGACTTGTTAATAGGTATATCCCTGGGCAGCGCCTGTGGGTCAGTGGGTAGGGCGCTGGCCCCATATACTGAGGGTGGCGGGTTCGAACCCTGCCCTGTCCAAACTGCAACAGAAAAGCCAGGCATTGTGGCAGGTGCCTATAGTCCCAGCTGCTCAGGAGGCTGAGGCAAGAGAATCACCTAAGCCCAGGAATTGGAGGTTGCTGTGAGCTGTGACACCACAACACTCTACCCAGGGTGATAAAATGAGTCTCTGTCTCTTAAAAAAAAAAAAAGTAAGGGTATCACTGTTTATTCATTGTAGACAGGGGTTGAAGATTTGCATTTGAATGCCTTAAAAACTTTGAGTAGCATATGAAACTATTTTGTTTTGCTAGTACTCCAAGAAGCTTGTGTCTATTACAAATATTTACCAGTACTTGTTAACCCAAATGGTAAGACTCAGGTTTCACAACTTAGCTTATATAGTTTTTGAACACTTCATAGTAGGACTTTTAAAAAATCTTTTTATTGAAATATAAACTATCAGAAAAATGCACCATTCATAAATACTCAGCTCAAACTGAATATATCTGTATAACCACTACCCAGATCCCATATCAAGACAGAGACTGTTATGAGCCTCCTTAATGACCTTTTCATATCCTTTTCCATTCACTTCCCCTCCCTATTCTAATTTCTAACATTTTATGTAAGTAGAATCGCATACTATATATTTTGTCTGTCCTCTTTCACCCAGTACTGTCTGTATGGCCATGCATAGTTGTAGATGGAGTTTTAAAGAATCACTGCAGTGGGTTAGTTGTTGGAGATTGTTACTAATTAAAAGTTCTCCCTTAATAACTATGTAAAAGTACCTTGAGGATATACACCCTGGCCATTCAGTAAACAAACAAAATATATTCCCTAATAATTTGTGCCTATTACTTACATAATTTATTATCTGATTACATTTTAACCTATTCCCCTTAAGGACATTTGTTAGAAGGATAGTCCAAGAAGCTAAAATTAAAGTATAGCTTTTTGTTAATGGTCTGTCAACTTCTAAGACTGTTTCTTTCTTTCTTTTTCTTTCTTCCATTCACTTTCTTTCCTTCCTTCCTCTTTTCTTTTTTATAATTTTGAAGTAATTTTAGATTTAAAGTTGCAAAAGAAGGCCAGACACAGTGGCTCACACCTGTAATCCTAGGTGGGTGGATTGCCTGAGCTCACAAGTTCGAGACCAGCCTGAGCAAAAGCTAGACCTTGTGTCTAGTAAAAATAGAAAAACTGAAGCAAGAGGCTTGCTTGAGCCCAAGAGTTGGAGGTTGCTGTAAACTATGATACTATGGTACTCTAGCTAGGACAACAGCTTGAGACTCAGTCTCAAAAAAAAATTGCAAAAACAGTGTTAAGGGTTCTTGTGTATTCTTTACCTAACTTTCCCTAACATTAGTGTCTTACACTAATTTTGTAATTACCAAAGTTAGGACTTAACACTGATACAGTACTGTTAAGTAAACTGTAGATATTTGAATTTTAATAAGTTTTCCACTTTTTTTTTTCAGCGTCCTTCTGTTCCAAGATCCCATATTGAATTTAGTCCTTATGTCTCCTGTGTTATTAATCTGTGACATAAGACCATTAACTTTTTTTTTATTGGGGATTCCTTGAGGGTATAGAGAACCAGGTTATACTGATTGCATTTTGTTAAAGTCCCTCTTACAATTTTGTCCTGCCTCCAAGAGGTATGTCACACATCATGACCTGCCATCCCCCTCCCTCCTTCCCTCGTTTCTCTTCCCCGTTCCCCCACTCTCCACCATGTACTAGGTCATCTATTGTCCTCATATTAGAATTGGTACATTGGTTCTTGCGTCTCCATTTTTTTTTTTTTTTTTTTTGAGACAGAGTCTCACTATGTTTCCCTCAGTAGAGTGCTATGCTATCACAGCTCACAGCAACCTCTACCTCTTGGTCTTAAGTGATTCTCTTGCCTCAGCCTCCCAAGTACCTGGGACCACAAGCACCTGCCACAATGCCTAGCTATTTTGTTGTTGTTGTCGTTGTTGTTGTTGTTGTCGTTGTTGTTGTTGTAGTTGTCATTGTTGATTAGCAGGCCTAGGCTGGGTTCACACCTTCCAGCCTGGGTATATGTGGCAAGCACCTTGCCCACTGAGCTATGGGCACTGCCCTATGCTTCTCCATTCTTGTGATGGTTTACTAAGAAGGATGTATTTCAACTCCATCTGGGTTAAAACAAAAGATGTAAAGTCTCCATCTTTTAGTGGCTGAATAGTTTTCCATGGCATACATGTACCACACCTTGTTAATCCATTCCTGGGTTGGTGGGTATTTAGCTTGTTTACTTTTTTTTTTTTTTTTTTGAGACAGTCTTACTTTGTAAGACTTGTGCCCTGGCATCATAGCTCACAGCCACCTCTACCTCTTGGGCTCAAGTGATTCTCTTGCCTCAGCCTCCCGAGTAGCTGGGACTACAGGTGCCCACCCCAACACCCAGCTATTTTTAGAGATGGAGTCCTGCTCTAGCTCAGGCTGGAATTGAGCTCAGGAGATCTGCCCACCTCAGCCCCCAAAGCACTGGGATTATAGGCGTGAGCCACTGGGCCTGACCTTTTTTTTTTTTTTTTGAGATAGGATCTTGGTGTTGCACAAGCTGGAGTGCAATAGCATGGTTATAACTCACTGCAGCCTCAGTCCTGCATTCAAGATCTTTCTGCCACAGCCTTCTGAGTAGCTGGGACTACAAGTGTACGTCATGAACCCAGTTATTAGTCTTTAAGAGATAGGATCTCGCCTAACTTGGCCAGGCCAGGCTGATCTTGAACCCTATGTTGGAGCAGTCTTCCTGCCTCAGCCTCCCAAAGTACTGGGTTATAGGCATGAGCCACCATACCAAGCCCAGAACTATTTCTTTATTGAACATGTTTAAATGTAGCAAGTCTAGTCTCATTGATGTGGAGAGGCAGTTAACTACCAGTTGCTTCCAAATTTCCATCTTTGCTTGTAGGGCTTACTATAATTGCTACCCTCATTGGACTCTTTTGTATCAAAGTATATAAATATTTTATCAGTAGCTTTATCTGTAGCTTTATCTGAGTGTATGTGGGGGTGGGCCACAGTAGGAGGGCAAGTAATCAGTGGTACTTTGAAGATCAGAGGAAAACTATATTCTCTCCAAAGCTCATCTTTGGAGCCCAGATTTAGGTGAAAACTAAGGACATGGTCATGTTCAGATGATGTTAAAGTAGGGACATGCTGAGGTTTACTGAAAGACAACACTTAGAAATTTAACTGTCTAAAGTATGTACAGAAACAGACAATTGGTGGGGTGTGGTGGTTCGTGCCTGTAATCCCAGCACTTTCCGGGCACTGAGGCAAAAGGATTGCTTGAAGCTAAGAGCTTAAGAACAGCCTTGGCAACATAGGAAGATCTCATCTTTAAACCAAATTTATTTTTAAATCAAGAATTGAAAAAACTTCTATGTAAATTCAGGGAGATTGAAACCAAGGTTGAGTAGGTATAGTTAAACATACCTAGATATGTTAGTTGACTGCATTTATTTATTTATTTAAGACAGAATTTCACTACATGGCCCTTGGTAGAGTGCCATGGTCTCACAGCAACCTCCAATTCTTGGGCTTATGCAGTTCTCTTGCCTCAGCCTCCCAAGTAGCTGGGACTATAGGTACCCGCACAACGCCCAGCTGTGTCGTCATTTAGCTGGCCTAGGCCAAGTTCCAACCCACCAGCTTTGGTGTATGTGGCTGGTGCCATAACCACTGTGCTATGGGCCCTGAGCCAGTTGACTGTATTTAATAGTATTGGTTAGCAAACAACAGGCCTACCACTAAAGCTGATGTAATATTAGGCAGTATTTATAGAACTAGAGTGAACAGGAAATGATGGTGACAGGCCTGTTGTATTCTGTTTCTGTAGGATAGTTACTCTACAAACAAAGCTAACTAGAAAACCTACTTCCTTTATGTTCCACGTGGACATCAAGGTGGATATTTCAACAGGCAGGCATGAGCTAGCTTACTGAAAGTAAATGGGCCCAATGAGAAATGGTTTTGCCATCATTAGAAATAATAAAACTATCTTCATGTCTTTTAATCAGAGGTGTTGACTTTGAGTAAAATTTTAATTCAGTTATTTTTAAAATGCCTACTCTGGAGTTTTATTTCCCCTACTTAGTTCTAAATGGAAAAGAAAAGAGATAAGTATAAGTTTTGAAATTGAGCTTCTTCTAAACAGCTCCTCATTATCAGCAAACCTTAAAGAACGATGTATTTGTTTAAGGCATGGAAGGCTAGCAAACCACCTGACAGAAGAATTTAAGGTGGTTAACTTTATACAGAAGTCATAGACTGGGTGTCAGTCTAGGTCGTAGTCCTAGGGCCATGGGAAAAACAGGATCTCAAAGTTTTTCAAAGCCATAGTGCATAGTTATGAAATTGATGCTTTCAGAATGTTAGTCAAATTCTTGTTGATGTAGAAATAGGAGTTGTATGGAGGACATGAGATAAAATTTAATGACTGTTAAGATTATCAATGACATATAAGTAGTCTCCTTAATAGTATATAATATATCTGCCCCAAATTATAGACACATGCCATTTAAGGGATTTTCCTGTTGCTCTTTTAAGTGGTATTTTCAGAGATCACCTTTCCTAGTCCAGAGACTCAAGCCTGAAAGTTTGACTTTTGTGTAGTAGCTCAGAATGAAGCTGAGGGAGAATATCAGAAATATTTTGCACTTAACAAAAAGCTTATTAACTGTCCCTTATAAGTAAATACTAGAAGGAAACAAGATTAGTAAAATTTAGTGTCTGCTTTTAATGAGCTAGGTCTTAATGTGGAAGAAGATAAGTTAATACATTATCACTTGATTGAAAGTGGTAACTATTTAAAATTTAAGCACTTTTTTTTTTGGCCAGGGCTGGGTTTGAACCCGCCATGGGTCCGGCGCCCTACTCCTTTGAGCCACAGGTGCTGCCCTAAAATTTAAGCACTTTTTTTCTCTCACACACTGCTGGAGGGATTGGTCAAAGCTTTTCAAAAGTTAAAAGCTAAAAGTGTTTCTGTTTCCAGTGACTAAAGGAAGAAGTTGGGATTGTGTGGAGCCCGTAGCTCAGTGGGTAGGGCGCCAGCCACATACACTGAGGCTGGCAGGTTCGAACCCGGCCCAGGCCAGCTAAAACAATAACGAATGCAACAAAAAAATAGCCAGGCATTGTGACAGGTGCCTGTAGTCCCAGCTACTTAGGAGGCTGAGGCAAGAGAATCGCTTAAGACCAAGAGTTTGAGGTTGCTGTGAACTATGATGCAATGGCACTCTACCCAGGGTGACAGCTTGAGACTCTGTTGGAACCTGCCACCCTTGGTATATGGGGCTTGCACCCTACCCACTGAGCCACAGGCGCTGTCCCATTTCAAAACTATTAAGAAAAGAATATAATTGTCTAACCACAACAAATAAGTAAAGTGATAGATGTATAAGCATTTCACATTGTATATCAAATGAGTACACTGTACCCCATAAGTGCATCACTGTACACAGTTATGATTTAATAAAGAAAAAAATAGCAAAACAAAACAAAAAGTTGGGAACTAGGCCAAGTGTGGTGTCTCCTGCCTGTAATTCCAGCACTCTGGGAGGCTGAGGTTGGTGGATTGCCTAAGCTTACAGCTTTGAGACCAGCCTGAGCAAGAACGAGACTTGGTCTCTGAGAGAAAGAAAAAAAAAAAAATAGCAGGGCAGAGAATCAGTCACGTGAGCCCAGAAATTATCAGAAATGATTATCAGAAAGGAGGAATTATAGAATTTTATACCTGATTGGATACAATTGGAAAATAATCAAATTTGATTCCAGTGTCAAAACTAATTGAGAGAATTCTGGTACTCTTAGGAAGTGATAGGGAAAGAATTGGCTTGGAAAGGAGAAAATAATGATGAGGGTTTTATTTTAACTGCTTTTTGGGTGAGGTGATGAGCAGGTAGAAAAAGTGGAATTGTTCACTGCAGACTTGTAGTAGCTTGGTAGAGAAATTAAGGCTAGGAAGAGATTGAAAAAACTTTTTTTTTTTTTTTTTTTAGACAGTGTGTCACTTTGTCAACCTGGGTAGATTGCTGTGGTTTAATAGCTCACAGCAACCTTCAAACTCTTGGGCTCAAGCAATTCTCTTGCCTCAGCCTTCTGAGTAGCTTGAACTACGGGAGACCGCCACAATGCCTGGCTTTTTTAAAGATGAAGTCTCACTCCTGAGTTTGGGCAGTCCACCCACCTTGGCCTCCCGGAGTGCTAGGAAAAATCTTTTATTATGTATTGTTAGAGTTAAAACTCTAGGAAAGGCCAAGGTTGCCAAGGAGCAGAGTTACAGTAAAAGGGTCAAGGCAGGACCTTGGGCAATACTGCCTTCATTTAAAGAACAGGATAAAGTTTATGAATAGATGAGTGGTTTTAGAAATTAGAACATTCTGAGAATATTTTCTAACCAAAAAGATAAAATGTTTGAATCTTTATTTTGAAATGATTTCAAATTACTGATAAATTACAAGAATAGTACAAAGAATTCCAATAATCTTCTCACCAAGATCAAATATTTGTTGACATTTTGTTATAGTTGCTTTATCATCTTAACATTATTTTAGGCACTACTTAAGAGTATGTAGCAAATATATTCATTTAAGATCAAATCCTTCAGCATTTATTTTCTAAGATTATTCGTTCATATACCAACAGTATAATGACCAAATTCAAGACCTTTAATATTGATGTGCTGTTACCTAATATACAGTTAGTTCATATTCAGATTTTGCCAGTTGTCATGATAGTGTCTTTCATAACCATCTTTCAGCAGGAGCAGTACAGGATCATAGAATATATTTAATCATTGGGCAGTACCCATAGCTCAAGCCCCAGGCCTGCTAAACAGCAATGACAACAACAACAAAATAGCTGGACATTGTGGTGGGCACCTATTGTGGTGGGCACCTGTAGTCCCACTTACTTGGGAGGCTGAGGCAAGAGAATCACTTAAGCCCAAGAGTTTGAGATTGCTGTGAGCTATGATGCCATGGCATTCTACCAAGGGCGACATAGTGAGGCTATGGCTCAAAAAAAAAAAAAGAATGTATAGTTATTAAATACTTGTCTTTTCCCCACCTCTATCTTTTATAAATATACATGTATTTTGCTTGTATTAGTCTCCAGTAGGATTGTTTAAAATGTAAGTATTCGCTGAAAAAAAAGGTAGCAATAGTGTTTTGGACAGAATATTAAAAAAGGATGCACCTGTGTAACTGCTTTGTATTATTGGTGGGGTTGGGGGGGATTGGGAGGCAAGGCAGTACTTGCTAAAATTCAGCTGGGCAAGTTTTGTAAGAGGAGATTTCGATGTTAATGTATGTTCCTTAGACTAGAAATTAAAATATGTTTATGTATTTTTCTGTACTGTGATTTTACATAAATATATTAGATTAGGATTTTAATTATTTTGAGTAATAAAAGCTGTGTAATTTGAAGGTGTGTTTATGTCACCAGTTGGCAGTACATAAATAACAGATTATGTATTGCTGCCCTTTATATTCTCTTTTATCATCGTGCTTTGTTCTGATAGGTACGTTAGATAGCTTGTCTACTGTCAATTTTTTTTTTAGGAGGTACAAAGGTTTTTGTTAGATGGGGCACTTTTGTAATGGTTCAGTCAAGGCTGCAAATGTGTCCATCACCCAGTGCGTTCTTAATACACATTAAATAGCTATTGGCCCTTCTCCTGCTTTGTACCCACTGCTTCATTTCCAAAGACTTATTTCCCTCGCACATGTGTGCCCATTGGTTAGTTCCAGTTTATTAGAGAATACACCTGAAGATGGTTTGGTAGCCTTTTGACATGGAAGAAATATTAAATGGAATTATTTTAATTTTCTGTGTTTATTCAGATTTGGGGTGGTGAGTGGTTGACAAGGAGAGAAGTGTCTGTTTATATTCTAGCTGACAGTCTTTGCATGTATGTGTTCAATCTAATATTCTAAATTAAATCAGGGAATGTATTACATTTTTGTGGTTGAAGCTTTTAAATGTCTTAGCTTCCCCCAAATTAACTTTTGTGTGTTTAGGCTTTTAGTTGGCTACTTCTCAAGTATTTTTTATATTTGACAGAAAAAAATTTAAACAAGTGGTAATAATTTAGAATTTGTATCTATTGGCAAATATATTCAAATTTTTATGACAATTTATCTTACTGTTTTCTAAGTTTTAAAATCCTTGGTTATAAATACTAAAAGTTTTAGAAGATGTTATTAAATTTTTTAGTTTTTAATTCTGTGATATTTGGCCCAGAAATAGTGGCGTCCTCTGAATGCTAAAAGTGTGTATGTAGACAGCATGGCTATCCTTGTCGACAGTTACTTAAGAACATGTATTGCACATTTTTCCCTAACTTCTTCAATATTGATGCTAATGTGGGTATTTACAGTAGTTGAGTATTTTCTACCTGTTTTAACATATTCAGAATAAATGTAACCTTTGTCCTGAAAGGCTTATTTTCTGAGTGTCCTATATAATATTGGAAGAGGAACAAAGAGGGAAATGAGTTGCAATCTCTAACTAATCCCACTCCTGTTTACAGTGACCAAGGGTCAGAAAATTCCTGTGTTTGTTTGCAGTAGATATTGTTAACTTAGTCTAGAAAATGTTGTTAAACATTTTTGGGACAGTCATACTTTGTTTTAAGAAATGGGGCATCAAAAAATAAAAAAGAAATGGGGCATCAATTCTCAAAAGCATAATGGGTGGCCATAAAGTTTGTGTGCAATTTAAAACTGTAATTTTAAAAATTTGCACGTGAACTTTATGGCCACCTTCTATGTGATGGTGTCTTAAGTTATATTTTATGTTGGCTGTTACTAAAAACATGGCCAGGTGTGGCCAGTCATACCTACAAATTATCCTAGTATTTTAAGAGGCTGAAACAGGAGGATTGCTTGATGTGAAAAGTTTTAAGACCAGCCTGGGCAATGGCCTATCTCTATAAAATTTTTTTAGAAAAATTACTGGGCATGTTGGAACATGCCTATAGCTACTTGGGACGTTTTGAAGCTATTGTGAACTATTGTCTTACTTGAGGAGTTTTGAAGCTATTGTGAACTATTGTCTTACTTGAGTTTTGCAGCTATGGTGAACAATTGTCTTACTCACTCCAGGCTGGACAGTAGAGTGAGATCCTGTTTGTAAAGAAGAAAAAAAAGCTCAGAGTCAAATATGCAGTTTTCTAGTAAAGCATGCAGGCCCTTATTACATATAATTTGAATATTACTTACCTCCACTTACTTTGATTTTTTTCCATTTTTATCTTCCTCCCTCTTCAATTTCAGTATCTTTTTATTTTCTTTGTAACCATTATAAACTGTTTTTACTCCTTTTGGAAGATGAGGGGTATAAGTCGTTTGGGAATAAACATGTGAAAGATACCAATAATCTTCTTAGAGCTGTTTTTCAAAGCTGTATCAATGAAATTCTTTAAGCTATGTATTTTGCATTTCTTACAGTAGGTCGATTTAATACAATGTATCATATGCTAAATACTTTATTATATATCGTTTTTAGCATAGCTAATCTTTGTCTTAAATTATCTTGGATCTACCATAGATAAGTTTATTGTAATTATGTGTGTATTATGTTTTAATTTCTTGGAACAAACTGTCTTTCCTGTATTTTTATCCTATTAGGTACATGTGAACTAATTTTTAAAAATACTGTTATCTTCCATATTTCTAAGCTCATGTCCTCAATATGTAATCTATGAAACAACTATGTAATTTATTGGGGGCATACATTGTTGCCTCATTTTTGCTCATTCTCCATAAGCATTTCAGACCAAAGTACTAGGATTATTTGGTTTATCATAGCTAGTTTTGTCAAAGCAGTGTAGTGAACTTTTTTGAACAGCAGACCGAAAAAATGGCTAGTGTTTAGAATTTTTTAAAGAAATGTGGTTTATTTTTAAAAATGAAATTTTATGTGACTAAGCTAAGCACGTTTATTCAAAAAAAAAGTTCTGGGGCAGCACCTGTGGCCAAGGAGTAGGGCACTAGCACCGTATAAAGGAGGTGGCGGGTTCAAGCCTGGCCCCGGCCAAAACTGCCCCCCCCCAAAAAAAAATTAGGAATTTTTATAGGTTTGTTTGACTTAGCATATCAGTTTTGAAATAACTACTTGAAACTGCAAACCGGTCACCTTTTTGTCCCCCTGCTCATAAAGGGAGTTTAACTAAATAATGATAAACTTTAAAAAGCCTAGTTCTTTTGGGCTATAGTGTAAGAATTTTGAATAGCATGTTTTCAGTTTAATGGGAGTTGTTCTTACAAAATGAAGTGGTTACTATAGGAAGAAAGTATTCAGGATTTGTTTTGATAGCGGTATTGCCAGAGATTCAAGACTATGATTTATGTATTAGTATAGCTTTTTAAGTAAATATTAGTTCTTAGGAAGAATTCTAATTTTAACTTTAATTTAATTTTTTTTTTTTTTTTGAGACAGAGCCTCAAGCTGTCCCCCTGGGTAGAGTGCTGTGGCATTACAGCTCACAGCAACCTCCAACTCCTGGGCTCAAGCGAGTCTCTTGCCTCTGCCTCCCAAGTAGCTGGGACCACAG
>CAUYTI010106253.1:0-19015 GCA_963575145.1 Galago senegalensis | reverse complement strand
ATAGTTAACATTCAATTAAAAAAAAAAAAAGAAACAGAAGTCAATAAGCAATGCCATACAGTATGTTATTCATTAAAAAAATAAAGGAGGATAACAACTCTGGTAAAATTCTTACATTAATATTTTTGTCGCAAATAATTCAAGGGAAACTTACACATTTGACATAGTTTTATCTTAAAACATTTTATAGATATTTCAAGTAACTGTACAAGATCGCAGAGAGGTAGATAACAGTACAACTACCTTTCTTTCAGCTGCCACCTTCAATGGAAGCAAGAAAATTGCAATTTCTATGAATAATAGAAAATTTAAAAAATACATAGGAATATGGGTAAGCCATCCCTTTTGGCAATCTGGACAAAAAAACATAGATTGCACTTTTATGGGCTATTAGAGAAGTTCTATCGCTAATTATCTCTCCTGCTCAAAAAGATTAATTGAAGTTTCTAGGAAAATGCAGAAATTGGTCACATGAATAACATATTAAATCATAACTAAGCACATTGTTCCAATGAGGAGAAGCTGACTTACTTAAAATGTTGTTTTACGTACGTATTGAGGCATGGTCAATGAACCAAATCAAATTGCCTAATGAATCTGGTAATCTTAAAAGGGATTAATTAGGTTAGTAATTATTCATTATGACTTAAGGGATTAAAAAAATGATAAATTATTTTGTTAGACCATAATAGTGTTTGACAATTTGATATAAATTTTCATATTATTTATTATAGTAATCTTAATCATGTACAGCGGTTCTGCTCTTAACATGTGAGAGTACTGTGATAGCAAATGATTCAAACGGTATCTTTTATTCATAGGAGGGGAGCTGATGATGTAAAGATATATCATATAATAAGAAATATAAGATTTGCTTCTCCTGTCTCATAAATTACTTATAAAAAATGAGACCTCTTTATTAGCAAAGCCCCAGACAAATCTCTGAGTAATTACAATGAAAACTTGAGTAGCACATCATCACCCAGTTCACCTCATTACTGAACAATTCATGGACATGTTCTTAATATAAACAACTCATTGGTAATTGTGAATGTAAATGTCCGATTGAAAGGGAAAAATAATTCACTCTAAAAAAATAATTACAAAATTTCACGGTAAAGTACCTGTTTGGGTTGGGTATCTTCTATCTACCTATATGGATAGTAATTATTCATTATGGATTAAGAGATTAAAAATGATAAATTATATATAATATGTCTAATTCTATGTATATAAAGCAATGACTATCAGATTTTTATTATCTGATTTATTATCAGATTTTTAAAAACATATAGATATAATATATGTAGAAGAATAGCACAAACAGGTGGAAAGTGGAACAATATGATATTCTATATTTTACTAGGAAGAAGTCAGAATACATCAGAGTCAAGCTCTGGTATGATGTTATATCCTGTATGTATGAGACCAAGACTTATCACTAACATGTAAAGTGAGTTAAAATGTTACCCCCAAATATATTCACTTAATATAAAAGATGCAAACAGAAAAAGAATAAAGGAACAAAAAAGTATAAACAATAATACGTATGTCAAAATAGCAGATGTAAAACTAACCATGTGAAGAGCTACTATAACCCAAAGGCAGAGGTTGTCAGATTCATTATAAAACCATAAGATTCAAATATTTTCTATCTACAGGAGACACACCTGATTCCCAGTGACACAGGAAATTTCTCTAATTTAGTAAAGTGAAAGAATGGAAAATATATGCAATGTCGTAAGAACCAGGAAAGAACTGTGTTGGCTGTAGCAAAGGAAGTAGATTGTAATACAAATGATGTCACTAGTGATAAAATATTCAATATCCATTAAGGAGTGAAAAAATCTATGTTATAATTATAGACATATTTGCACCTACTGGAAGAATTCAAAAATAGAGAAGCCAAAAAACTGACAAAAAGAGACACCTGGAATTTTCACATCTATTTTGTGTCTTCATAGGCATTACCCTGGTTCCGTGTGCCTAGAGGGTTTTCCCAGTGTTTTTGTTGAGGATTTTAATATCTTTATCATTATGAAATACTGGTCTGGTCTGTCTTTTTTTTTCCTTGCAATGTATCTGTCCTTTTTCTTTGGAGACAGAGTCTCACTTTGTTGCCCTCGGTAGAGTGCCATTGCGTTACAGCTCACAGCAACCTCCAGCTCTTGGGCTTAGACGATTCTCTTGCCTCAGCCTCCTAAGTAGCTGGGACCACAGGCGTCCACCACAACACCAGCTATTTTTTTTGTTGCAGTTTGACCAGGGCCAGGTCAAACCGTCACCCTTGGTATATGGGGCTGGCGCCCTACCCACTGAGCCATAGGTGCTATCCACAATGTATCTGTCTTGTTTGTACATCCCAGTACCACCGGCCTTATTGAATGAGTTGGTTGATAACAATTCTTCTGTAAATACTTAGTAGAATTCATCAGAGAAGTCATCTGGCCTCTGCTTTTCTTTCAAGTATTATTTTTATTTTAATTTACTTTATTTTTTGTTATATATTTAGATTTTAGTTTAGATTTTTTAGTACTTACATAATAAGTACCAGTAATTTATGTCTAGAGATTTGCCATTTCACATGTGTACCACAAGTTCTAATTTGTTGGTACACAGGCGTTTACAGTATTTACTCGTATACTTTTTATTTGAGCAATGTTAGTAATGATGTCTCCTCTTTTCACTCCTTTTACTAAATTGCTTTCTCTGCTTTTTTTCTTGGCCAGATTAGATAAAATTAGATACAATTTTTTATTTAAAAAATTTTCTTTGGTAGATTTACATTCAACATTCGCTTATTACTTATTTTCATTGATTTTCTGTATTTTTTTCAATGCCCAATTCAGTTGATTTCTAATCCTTATTATGTCTTCTTTCTCAGTTGAACATTTGTTTGCTGTTTTTTCTAGTGTCTTTGATGGAGGATTAGACTATTGTCTGGAGATTTTCATTTCTTAATACAGGCCTTCGGCTATAAACCTCCTTGGAGTGGTACTTTCGGTACAAGCCAGAAATTTTGGTTGATGGTGATTTTGTTTTCATCCATCTAGAAGTATTTTCTAGTGTATTGTTTATGCTCACATAGTTGTGAATTCCTTAATTTAATTTTTTAATATTTTCAAACTCATTCATAATTAAATTCCATTGTGGTCAGAGAAGATAATTTCTTGTATAAATTCAATCATAAGGAATGTGTGACTTTTTTATAGGCAGTATATATATATTCTACCCTGGAGAATATCCCACTTGTGATTGAGATAAATAGGTATTTTGCTGCTGTTTGATGGATTTTTCCATACATGACTAAGTCTAGTAGGTTTTTAGTGTTATTTAAGTCTTGTAACCTTGACCTTGGTCAAGAACTCTTGACCTTCTTCCTAGAGTGTTCAGTCTGTTTTTGGAGGAGTCGGCCTTGTCAACTTTTTTTTTTTAATTTCCTCTTTGGTTCTTCATTTATATAATACATAGGAGAACTCAAACTGGAGAGAAAACCTACTTTTTAGAGTTAGGAAGAATGCATACTGGAGAAAAATTCTATCTGTTCAATGTCTATGGGAAAGCTTTCAGTAAACTCTGATCCCTTAAGCATCTAAGAAAAGTGGTGATGAATAAAAACTCCAGTGACATGAATATAAAATAGATTTTGGTTAAAACAAATCTTTAAGATACATGAGAAAAATTTGTTCAAGCCATTTCTGTGTGTAGCGTGACACAGAAAGACAAATACTATGTGATCTCACTCAGGGGGAATCTGAGAAAGTGGAACTCATGGAAGTGGTGAGTAGGGCAGTGTTCATCAGAACCCAGGAGGAAAAGGGGGTAGCAGATGGGGAGACGCTGCTCCACGGATCAAAGTTGCAAACAGAAAAGAATAAGAGACTCTGGTGTGATTTTTCTCAGTAGGGGGACTGCTGTGAATAAGTTATGGCATAATTTCAAAAATAGCTAGAAAAAGAAGATTTTGAATAGTTTCATTATGAAGAAGTGAAATTATGGTTGTACTATGCACTCTGATTTGGTCATTACATCTGTACATGTCTCCAAAGTCACATTGTACCCCATAAATAAGTACAGGTATTATGTGTCAATTAAAATGTGAAAAGGAAAAAAGAAAAAATATACATATACACACACACACATATGTATGATATGTATGAGAGAGAGAATACTGTTGGGAAAACTTGGAAAAACTAAAAAGCTATTTTTTGATATTCATCAAAAATAGTATCAGAAATGAGAGCTGAAGAAAGATCACTGTGGGA
Organism: Galago senegalensis; assembly: GCA_963575145.1. Taxonomy (NCBI): domain Eukaryota; kingdom Metazoa; phylum Chordata; class Mammalia; order Primates; family Galagidae; genus Galago; species Galago senegalensis. The sequence continues at coordinate 14,750 of CAUYTI010106253.1, read as the reverse complement.
AGGAAACAGCAGTTCCTGAAACTAGTGTCCAGTGCTCACGTCAGCTCTTTGACTTCTCTTGGTCCCTGGCTTTGCTTTTCTGTGCTGGTGAGTTTTTGTTCACTTGGTTCCTCTTTCTTTTTAGTAGAAGTTTTTGGACTTTATTTGGGATCTGATTTGGATAAGATTTCCTTAGGAAAGGAACTTGCATCCCTCCTGGTATGAGAAAAGATTTTTTGTACATTTTGGCAAGACATTTCTGGTGAAGAATAAGTGTACTTCTGTTTTGACTACTCTGGTGTCTGCAGAATGTAAATTCTACCTGTAAGCCATGTCTTTCATGGTAAATTCACTTTTTTTCTTTCTTCATACATAATTTAATATTATGTTTGTTCTGCCTGCCTGAGTTAAAAATTTTTCTGAGCTCACTTACATTGGTTTCATTTTGGTTTGGTTACACATGTCTATAAATGATTTGGCCCTTTTTTTCTCTTATTTCCAGAAATCTCCCAAGAGCAAAAAATCCTAGTAGTTGGTAGAGTCAAGATGGATCATAAAAGCCACTAGGATAGTTGCCACCATCTCAAATACTGTCATCTCTGGCAGGATTTGGAGGATTTTCCTTTTTTCTCAAGAGACTAATAAGACACAGAAAAAGCAGAATGGAACTCTTAAATATAAAGGCATGCAAGCACAACATATTATGGCATGTTCTCATGTACATTGGTAAACTGATGGGCAAATATCAGAGCTCAGAAGATGATTATTCTAACTCTCTGAGAAAACTTTCAGCTATACGGTTAGCATGTTGAGCCTTTTCAGTTCTTTCTCTTCAATATTTTTTCTACCTACTTCGAATTTGGTGACTTCCTTATTGAAGCAGATCAGGTGCCTGACCTGTCTTAGTTTCATGCAGAGGACAATATTTAATAACTGAATAGATAGGCTGACCTGTCAAAGGACACCAGTCCCCTCTTTCCCCACCCCTCCCCTTTTGGGACCTATCGGGCTCATGAACAAAGTGGCCATAGAGGGGAGGAGTTGAGGTTATGCATGGGCTCAGCAGCACAGACTTTTATTCAACAAGGCCCTGGTTCCTGCCATCACTGAGTCCCCAGTCTGCCAGCAGTGACACCAACAATCACTACTTGATATGATGTAATTCCCTGGCTTGGTTAATGGGCTACCTGGTGGCAAGGTTACTACATCGATCTGCTTCTATCATGAAAGAGGCATCATCTTGTTCTTACTGAAATAGGTACTCTGGATATGCATGTGCCGTCTTTGTGTGCAAGGATTTTGCCCGAAGCACCTTCTGTGGACTTACAGAATTTCTTACTCACTGTCATGATATTTTAGATGGCCTTGCTTCTGATGAAGGAAGTCACTTCACAGCAAATGTAGTGTGGCAAAGGGCCCAGGCTCACAGGCTGCTCTGATCTCACCATGTCCCTCACCATCCTGAAGCAGCTGATTGGACAGAACAGCGCAGTGGCCTTTTGTAGGTCTAGTTACAATGCTGGTTAGGAGGATCCTTGCAGGGCTGGGATAAGGTCCTCCAGAGGCAGTGTATACTTTGCACTGCCACCCAGAATATGGTTCTGTTTCTTCCATAGCCTGATCCATGAATCAAGATGTGGAAATGAGAGGAACACTACTCACTACTGCCCTAAGCAATGCCCTAACATGATCTTTTGTTCCTTCCCTGTACCTTATTTTCTGCTGGCCTAGAGGTCATACTGGTGAAAGGAGGAACAGGTCCACCAGGAGATATAGTGAATCCATTCAACTAGAACTTAACACTGACACTCTGGGCTTCTTATGCCTCTGAATCAACAGGCCGAGAAGAGTTTTACTGTGCTGTTGGGGTAATTGATCCTGACTTGAGAATCCAGATTTCCCAACGGGTCTGAGTCTCTGCATTACTTGACTACTCATACAGAAATGAAACCATAAATCAATTTGTTTAACACAGCATTTAATTGATAGAAATCTTGAACTACTACTATATCTTACATTATTAGTTCAAGTTATATTTTTAATTTTATATCACATTCTCTAAAACCAACATATCATATGTAGATTTTAAAACTCATCTGGTAATGTCCGTGGTATTTCTCATAAATTAATTTTTGCTGATGCTATCAAAGCATTTTTCTAAAATTATTCATATATTTCAAAGTTGGTGACTTATTTAAAACCTGCATTCCCTAGTAATTAGTTGCTTATTGATCATCTATTCTGAACATCTGTTATACTTAATTAAATAATAGTCATTTATTAACAAACTGCATTTTTCTCCTTTGATGGTTTTTAATGGATTGCATAAAGAAAAGACTAGGGTGGCTCCCGTGGCTCAGTGATTAGGGTGCTGGCCCCATAAACTGGAGGTGGCAGGTTCAAACCCAGCCTTGGCCAAAAACAACAACAACAACAACAACAAACTTTAATGATTCCTTTAGGTATTTTAAATCTATTATTCTCTCTTTTTAAATATAATTGAAAACTTAAAATTTATTTTCCAAATTATTCAGTGTCAAACTTATATGATTAATTTTTTCTACAGAAAATATTACCAGCTATTTACCATCAACTTCTTGGCTCTAAGTATTTTCTCAATAGCAGCCAACACAAAATCACTATCATTGCCACAGCCAACACTGGTTAGGACTGTCCACCCTGCTGGACTTCCAGTCTCTGGAACTGTGAGTAATACATTCTGTTTTTATAAGCCACTCAGTCCATTGCACTTTATTATTAGCAGCCCAAACTCACTAATATAAACACCAGTGGCAGAAATGTATGTAGATAGAGTGTGTGTATTTGCATATACATATGTATATAAATACATACAGTATTAAAATTTCAGTGAGGCTCGGCGCCTGTGGCTCAAGCGGCTAAGGTGCCAGCCACATACACCTAAGGTGGCGGAATCCCCAGCCCGGGCCCGCCAAACAACAATGACGGCTGCAACCAAAAAATGGCCAGGCGTTGTGGTGGGTGCCTGTGGTCCCAGCTACTTGGGAGGCTGAGGCAGAAGACTCGCTTGAGCCCAGGAGTTGGAGGTTGCTGTGAGTGTGATGCCATGGCACTCTACCCAGGGGGATAGCTTGAGGCTCTGTCTCAAAAAACAAAATTTTTTTTCAGTGAATTTTTTCACAGAAATGGAAAATATCCTAAATAATTCATATGGAATGACAAAGATCCCAAATAGCCAAAGCAATCTTGAGCAACAAGAACAAATCTGGAAACATCACATTTACTTCATTTCAAAATATACCAAATAATTGTAGTAATCAAAATGGCATGGCCATTTGTAACATAAAAACAGACAAATGGAACAGAATAACAACCCCAACCCTGAATCCACACTCTTATGATCTAGTGGTCCTCTGCAAAGATCTGTCAAAAAACACACAGACCAGAAGGACATTCTTTTCAATGAATGTTGGAAAAATTGAATAGCCACATGTACAGAATAAAAGTAGCTCTCTATCTCATGCCATATGCAAAAATTAACCCAAAGTAGACTAAAGACTTAAATGTAGGACTTAAAAATGCAAAAATACTAGACAAAACCTGGGAGAAACTGTGCAGAGAAATAAAAAGTAAGGAAAGAAGGTTTCACAGGAAATTCAAATAGAATAGTCATAAGCAAAGTATAAGGATGATTAATATCTTACACAAAGCAGCAACACTCTGCTGAGAAATTCCAGTGGTAGATCTACTAGTGGAAGCACATTCTTAAATAGTATTTTGTTCCAGTCAATGGCTTGTCTTCTCTTTCTCTTGACATTGTTTTTCACAGAGTAGAATTTTAATTTCAATGAAATGAAATGCCCTTTGATGTTGTATCTAAAAGGTCAAGGTCATCTGGGTTTCCACTATGTTGTCTTCTAGAAGTTCTATACTTATTTTTTCTCATTTATGTCTATGATTATTCTGAGTTAATTTTGTTAAAGAAGTAAAGTCTGCATCTAGATTCATTTTCCTGCATGTGGATGTTAAGATTTTTCAGCACTATTTTTTGAAAAACTTTTCTTTGCCTCCTTGTTTGCTTCTTTGTCAAAGATCCATTAACTCCGTATCTGGTCCATATTGGTTCAGCTGATTTGTTTGTGGACACTTTTGTCATTACTGCACTGTTCAATTATTGTATCTCTATCCTAAGTCTCGAAGTGGGGAGTGTCAGTCCTCTACCTTTGCTCTTCTCCCTCATACTTGTTTGATATTCTGGGCTTTCAGGCTCTACGTATAAATTTACCATCAGTTTGCTGATATTAAAGAAAAAAACACTAGCTGGTATTTTGATTAAGATTTCACTAAGTCAATGAATCAGTTTGAAAACTAAAATTTTGACAATACTGAGTTATCCTATCCTAGAACAAAGAATATTTCTCCACTCACTTGGTTATTTGATTTATTTAATCAGCATATATTTTTTTCTCATATAGATCTTGTACATATTTTTATAGATTTATACCAAAGTATTTTGGGCCAGGCACGATATCTCACACCTGTAATCACAGCAGTCTGGGAGGCTAAGGTGGGAAGATACCTTGAGCTCAGGAGTTTGAGATCAGCCTGAACAAGAGGGAGACCCTGTCTCTACTAAAACATGAAATAAAAACAATTTAGCCAGGTATATGGCAAGCATCTGTAGTTCCCACTACTTGGCCAGCTGAGGCAAAAAGATTGCTTGAATCCAAGTGTTTGAGGTTGCTGTGGGCTAAACTGTCACCACAATAGTCTAGCCTGGGCATCAGAGTGAGACCCTGTCTCAAAAAAAAAAAAAAAATTACATTATTTTGAGAGTAACTATTATAAATAAATTTTTTTTTAAATTTCAGTTTTTATTTGTATATTAACCTTATATTCTGAAAAGTTGCAATAATTGCTTATTACTTCTAGGAATTATTTTACTAATATTTTTCACATTTTCTACACAGACCATAAAGGCATCTGTGAATAAGACACTTTAATTTCTTCCTTCCCCATATGGGTACTTTTCTTTCTTTCTTTTTCTGTTGTTGGTATGCATTGGCTAGTGTTTACCGTACCATATTCAAAAGGAGTGGTAATGGAAACATCCTTGACTTTTTCATGATCTTAGTGGAAAAGCTCTGAGTTCTTCACCATTACATATAATATTAGACATAAATGTTTTATAGATATTCCTTATGAATTTGAGTAAACTCCCCTGTGATCCTAGTTTACTAAAAGTTTTTATTATGAATAGGCATTGGATTTTGACCAATACTCCTTATGTGTCCATTGATACGATCATGTGATCCTTTTTTATTTTTTAGTTTATTGATGTGATTACATAATTGATTTTTGAATGATGAATCCACTTTGCATTATCAAGTGTGAGATATCCCACTTGGCTGTGGTGTGATGTTGAAGACTTCATTGAGGATTTTTGCACCCGTGTTTCTAAGAGATAATGATCTGTACTTTTTCATTCTTGCGATATCTTTGGTACATGGTCATAAAAAATAGGGTAGATGTTTGTTCCCTTGATTTCTAACCAGTGTCAGTAGAAGATCTCCACATTGGGATATGCTAACATTACATAAAATAAAGAACAATTACAAAGCTATATTCTTTCCACAGATCTCTCTGTATTTCAGAGAAGCTGTCATGAAGCTCTTTAGTGCTTGCTATAATCATAGAACACAGAATCTCAGATTATCACCTAATATGAAATCTAAGAAAGAAATAACTGAAATTTTGACATCATTACCTGAAAATTTGAGTTATTCTGAAAGCATTCATTACGCAGAGGTTCTCAAATTTGTTTTGATACATAATTGATTTGTTTAAAATGATGTTCAAAATAAGGCAGTGGTTTTCATCAACAAATATAAAAATCAGGTATATTGTTCTGCTATTTTGCACTTATATACAGTCAAAACATGAAAGGACATACAGTGGTGTGCATGGGATATTTGCCTTTTTAAACAATTTATAGCTATTATTGTTAATGTATGTTTAGAAGATTACACTGAATCAGAAAAAATGACTTCCTGATGAATAGACATATTCTATAGCCCAGAATATAAAATAACTGATTTACTATTTTTTTCTGTCTATATTCATTTGAGTAACACATTTTCAACTATTTGATTGTTTGCTTATTGGTTTGATCTTCCCCACTGAATACTAAGTATGTTTATTTATTAAGCATAGTAAATTTTTTTTTTCAGTTTTTGGCCGAGGCTGGGTTTGAACCCACCACCTCTGGCACATGGGGGCGGTGCCCTACTCCTTTGAGCCACAGGTGCCACACCGCATAGCAATTTTTTAAGGCAAGCATAGAAAATAGTTTATTGAGGAAGAGAAATGTAGGTTTACAGAGTAAAAGGACGACATTGGCTTACAGAGCCAGATACCTTTACAGAGAGAATGAACACAGCAATTTAAATAGTGTTTTGAAACCTGTTTTAGGGGTCTGAAATCATACATGAATGCTATTCCTTGGTGTGACTTTGTGATTCTCAAGTTTAAACCTCTTACCTCTCTGAATGACAATAAAATTATTGAATTATTGCTTGAAATTCTTTCTTAGGGATATCTTTAGTTCAGCAAATGACACTTGTGGAATGTGGAAAAATGTCTTAATTTTAGATTATTTTGGTTGTTATTCACTAAGCATTTATTTCTGGAATTCTTCTATATAAGTGTAAGGGACACAGAAATGAATGATTACCAGTCCAGCCCTAATTAGACGACCAGCTAATTACTGTAATGGGGGAGGTCGGATACTATGTAATGCAAGTTGGTGATATTGGGAATACTATTTATTTGTCACGCTCACCTTAACGATAAAACACAAATATAGTCTAGCAAGGGGGAGGGGAGAGGTGCAAGGGAGGGCTGAGGAGGGAGGCAATTGGCAGGAGGACGGGGGAAGATTGCTGGGATCTCACCTAATGTGCACAATGTGAGGGTGTTCAGCACAGCCCTGGGTTCAACTACAACTTGAACTTTACCTTACAAGTGAAAACAATGTAACCTAAAAACTTGTTCCCTCATATTGATTTTAAGTTAAAAAAAAAAACATAAATAGATCCACAATTCCTCATCTGAATTTTAAGCAATACCCTTAAAATTGGGAAAAATAAGACCCGTACTGCTATACAAAAGGGCTTCGTAATTCCCTGTCCAACTGTCCCTAAGAAAAAGAGAGCAGAGGTTTTTATAGGATCCAAGAGCAATTAATAATATAGTGATTCAATGGCAATTGTGGCAAACCCTGTTGTGTTGTTAGCTGCCATCGCAGGTGAAGGGGTATTCTCTCCTGGGATAGAGTCACGTAGAGATTTCTCTAGCATTTCTGTTCATATTCCTCTTCACCTTCCCTCGGGAAAACAGACAAGGAACGTGGACAGATATGCTACAGGGATAGAGTGAGACTCCAACTATTTCCCACAAGTACTGAAAGTATATCCCTTAGATGTAACTTTAGAAAAAAAATTTAATGCAATATTTGGATGGTTTACTTCTCTGTTCAGATCAACAAACCTCCGTAAGAGATGAGATTCGCTTACTACAATTGGCTTTCAAAAGATACAAGGTCTTAAAAGAAAAACTTCATTTTTTTCAAAAACAAATAAAATATTTAGGTGATCTAATATTTTATTGGTCCAGATTGAAAGGAAGGGAAATTGGCCTTTCCTACACATAAATTAATAAGTAACTGAGAGGCTTTCTGGGGCTCATAGGACACCAGAGATATTCGATTCCAAATTATTCTTTAAAAGTTCAGCCTTTATATACTTTTTAAAAAAATAAGACAAATAAGACCCTCTGTAATGAATAAAGGAAAGTCAGTTAACTTAAGTGGCAATTAAAAGAGATCTTAACAGATGCCACAGCCTTAAGCTATCTAAATTAAAATATTCCATTTACATTGTTTATATATAAAGGCATTCCCTAGGTTCTCTGATCCAAAAGCACAGGTATCAAAATATGCCTAGAGAACATGCCATGCAGCAGCCGGATCCAGGGGCTGGAGGACTGCCACCTTGCACCAGAGTGACAACAGTCACCACCGTGCTAGTAAATTGCAATGGGACAAATCGTGAGGGGATGACCCCTCTTTGACTTCATGTCACATTCTAAGGAAACACTTTTAGATTTGTGCCATGCAGCATTATTCAATCAGCAGGCTGGGCTCTAATGAAGTCCCACTTCTCTCTGTCCTTCTTATTACAATTTCTCAATCTGCTAATCTAAATCCTCTACTCTTCTGCTCCTACTTGCAGATAAAATTCCACACAACGGTGTCACCTCTATGAACTACTCTTTCTTAGGATGGTCTGCAAAACGCCCCTTATTAATGCTGATGTTGTTTGGTTTACAGGGGGATCTAACTTAAAGGATAATATGGAATTTTTAATGCAGTTTATGCTATAGTGTCTTCAGCTGGGAAAAAAAAAGAAAGTTCTTGTCTTCCAAAGCAACTTCAGCTAGGCAAGAAGGATTAATAGCATGGGTTAGAGTTTGCCAACTGGCAAAAAGAGTAACTGCGAATAGTAAGGCAGTTACCAGACATGCTTTTATAGTAGTTCATAACTTTGAAACAAAGATAGGTCCATGGTTCTTAACTTCTTCTAGTCAGTCCATAAAAATAAACACCTTATCTCACAATTAATAGAAGACATATTGTTACCAAAATCATTAGCAATTATTCAAATCCCAGGTTACCCCGATCAGATACTCCAGAAAGCAAAGGAAATTAGCTAGTTAAGGATGTAGCAAATAAGACTCCTCTAAATACAACTGGGAAATAAAAGCAATCCATATTACCTTTTTTTTTTACTTTTATATTATTTATTTATTTTCTATCGAATCATAGCAGTGTACATTAATACTATCATGGGGTACAGTGTACTGTTTCTGTATACAATTTGAAATACTTTCATCCAACTGGTTCACAGAGCCTTCATGTCTTTTTCTAGTTATTGTGTTAAGACATTTAGAGATATTCACTTGTACCCATATTACCTTTTAAGGAAGCCATTGAGTTTGACATCAACTTGATTTAATTCAGAGCTCCAAAAACTAATTAAAAAATTGGAAATCAAAAAGGACTGTACACAAGGATGAAATATGTTATGGGCCAAACTGCTTGCCTATAGTTCTTATCAAATTACAATCATCATTTATAACCCATACACTGGGGTATTTAATGCATAGGCACTGTGTAAAATGGTTTCCTGGGAAGGCAGTATTATTGGAAACTGTCTCTGACTTACAGGTGCTCCCATATTTGCCCAAATGTAATCCAGGGAGACTTTACACAATTCTCAAAGACGTTTTCATTTTCCTGAGGCGTGGCAATCAACTTTGATTAAGCAACAGCTGTCACGAGGACACGAGGATGTCCTAGTGATGATCAGCATTGTTTTCCCATTACATGGAAACACTTCCGTGCAGAACAACGGCCTTGGTGATAAGTAAAATTCTCTTGAGAAAAAGTTTCAACTTAGTGAGTCACTCCAGAATTTCATAGTGACAGAGGTGGTCTTTTCCCTGACACATTATTCAATCTATATGAATAGACTCCTCAACATTTTCATTGTCCATATTGCCCTCACTTACCACATTTCTCAAACAGAGTAATCAAAAAATCAATTGGGAAAATTAACAATTTTTTTTTTAATTCTTTGGCTAAAAGCTCTTCTATGGGATTTACTTAACCTAAGATATACCCCTCTTGGAAGACATCCCTTCTCCAATTTAGATAGATAAGTAGACTTGTGAAATTATCCTTAGGAAACTATGAGTCTATAACATAATGCTAAAAGGGGGAGATATGTTGCATTACTCTAAAAAGCTTACGAAACAACAAACTAAAATCACAATTTCACAAAAGGTTATTTTTATAGTGAAGTCTCAGGAAATGAAAAACTTCAAACGCATGGACTTTTGTCAGGATTTTTTTCTATTGAACTTCTGCACATTTTCTAAAGGATTCCCTGCAACTAAAATGGAAGGCTCCCTATCACAGTTAGAAGACAGAGACTCAGAAATCCTCATTTCTCATCTAAAGAAGGCTGAGTCTCCTGCACAGCATGCTCCACTGGAAAGTGATCTTCAAGTTCAGTTAAATAGATTCTAGGCCAAGGAACAAAAAATGACGCCTGCAGGTGACACCTCACTCAAGACACTGGATAAGGCCTGTGTCTCAGCAAACGTTCATGTCCATCTGGTAGCCACTACCACCACTGCTTCAGGTGGTAATCATTATTAATCATTATTCTGTGTGACACAGGAAATTTCTTCTCTTACCTAATCTAGACTATTGAGATAATTATTCTTTTAGGACTTCAGAAGGTAGTTGTATTAGGAAAAAATGAATTTTATTTTTTCCATATAGAATTCTTTTTGTATCAATGCATGACATGGCTTAATAACCCTGGGATTAACCCATCCCAGAGTGCTGCTACTGAAGGGAACTGCATTGTTGGATCTGCCCTGTGAGTTCCAGGTCTACTGATGACCAATATGTGCCTGCCACTGAAGTTTTAGATCTTGAATGCCACTAGATGTTTCCACTAATTCTGTCTAAGATATGTCCACTAATTCTGTCTGGGACATCATTCTAAGACCAAATCTTCCATGAGTTGGCTGTTTCTATACTTTGTCTAAAACTACCTACTCCCTATCTACTTGGAAGGAAGGAATCTGACTCGTGGCCTTCTTGTTCCACACTATATTGGCTTAACAACTGCATTGCTAAAAATAATAATGACAAAATCAATATGTATTCTTTTATACATATTTGCAAAAATGCACTTGCAAGATTATATATATTATTATAATATAATTTCATATATATATATAAAATCTTGCAAGTGCATTTTGGCAAATACATATAAAATAAAATCCCCGCTTTACACATCACTCTCTACCCTTCCTATTAATGATGCCATTAAAAAGTGCCCTCAAGGCCGGGCATGGTGGCTCACGCCTATAATCCTAGCACTCTGGGAGGCCAAGGTGGGTGGATTGCCTGAGTTCAAGACCAGCCTGAGCCAGGGCTAGACATCCTCTCTAAAACTAGTTGGGTGTTGTGGTGGGCTGCAGTCCCAGCTATGCAGGTGGCTAAGGGAAGAGAATCATTTGAGCCCAACAGTTTGAGGTTGCTGTGAGCTATGATGCCAGGGTACCAACCCAGGGTAACAAAGTGAGATTCTGTCACCAGAAAAAAAAAAAAAAGTACCTTCAAAGGTGTCCCTAGTGCTCTACACTGTCCCTAGTGTTTGTGTGTGGCATTGGGACTGATTTACCTACACAAGACTGGGCACACTGCTGTTTTAATAGTCGGCAAGTAGAGGGCTTATGCCTGTTGTCATTTTTCAGTTCCCTTAGTCTTATGTAAAAATGTAGCAGGCCTCCCTTTCTCTCTCATCAGAGAGCTCTAGGACTACGCTAGCCGGGTATGATGGTGATGCTGGCCAAACCATTTGGGGATAACTAATCCCTATTGCTGGGGCTCATGTTAGCAGAGTAATGGTTGAAAACCTGTCAGGGACGTTGGTCAGCTAGCTGAAGCCACTGCTGCTTAAAAAATTCTTGAACTTTTCAGTGCAGGTGGCACCGAATGTTACAGATAGACTTGCTGTAGCATTGATGGGCTGACAGAGGGGGAGCCTATGCAGTAGCTCACACCCTTGTTCTGCCTCTCCTGACCTCTCCTGAGAAGTGGAGACTTGATTAGAAAGAACAACTGCAAAGGCTAAGTGATTACAAGGTGTACGGAACACTAATCTTCGGAATGATTCATTTAGTTTGTTACTCTCAGGGCTAAATTCTCTTTTCCTTCTGGTCTTCATAAGTTATCACAACCACAAGCCCAGTTGTCATATTCCTGACTATGGAATTACTCATGATTTGCATCTCAGCCTGCCTGTGATCAGTGAGTAAAACTAGGGTAATTATCCCTCAGAAAATCACCTTCATGGAAAATAAGGCCGAAATGAGGCTTTCGGGTGATGCGAGATCATTAGTCTCTAACAAAATGCTATTTCTGCAAAGCTTTCTTCCAAAGATCTGGAAGGAAAGGGGGATCTGTGAAGGAAAATGGACGTCCTGTCTGTTGAGGTTTCTACAAGTTGTTAGGTTCTGCCTCACTTTGGAGATAGAGTTATGGAATTTTAATTAGTGACTATTTCCTGGCTCCAACCAAATGGTGCCTGAGATAAGGAAGCTCCTAACTAATATAGCTTTCCCATGGAATGCTAACTACACCTTTCTCAGAAAAGAAATACCGTCTGTAACCAACTGCACTAACCTCATATAGGAAAATGTTGTACAACTGTTAAAGTCCTTCAGACCTTGTCTATATAAACAACCTGCAAACCGCCCTGCTTCAGAGCACGATTCCCAGTCTTCTGGATTCCATGTCCTCCTAAACAGCCATCCCCAAATACTGTACTTGAATAAACTCTATATTAGTCATCTTGCCTAAATTTTGTTATTAAGGTTCACAAAGCATCCAGCTAAATTTGGGCTGCTCCAGCACCAATGCTGGCGGCAACACTGCCCTCATGAGAAATGAGGGGGTCAGACATGGGTGTTGACAGTGTGCCCTTCACGACTTGTATGTCGTGGTCTAACCCACACCCAGGGATTCCCTCACACTGGACACTATTAGATGCACATGCCCTGTGGGTCTCGTCTGCCCCAAGCTCCAGTTCATACCTGGCTGTTACTGGGCCAGTGGGGGAGCCAGATCTTGTGTTTTCCTGGGCATCTTTGAAAAAACCAAGCCCAGAGCAGCCGTTGGTTCTTCACATGGAAGGTGTATTGAAGGTACCACCACTACAGGAAACAAGTTCAAAGTTTTACTATGTGTCCTGGGCAAGGAGGGCATAATAAGTTGGGAGACCAGTCCTCCATCCCTGAGTCTTGGGAGGCAGGACTGAGAAGTTGGGTTGAGAGAAAGAGAGCTCATTGGAACTAGAAGTATATACAAGGGAGTAAAGTGGGAGTGTTACATTAAGTTCTTGGGTAAATAGCCCAGTGATTACTTTCAAGGAAGCAGAGAGATACCTGGGGACCCAGTCTGCAAAGCAGGAGAGATGCCTCTGAGTTCTTTGCTCATGGGTTTGAGCCATTTAGGTGTGTCCAAGAACCAGAGATGTTGTCAAGGGTCGCTGGATCCTGCTTCCGGTATGAGAAATTTAAACCTGTATTCAAAATGGATGCCAAGCCAACCTAAGATTAGTATTCACTGCAAAATTAAGAAGCTATGTTGATTTTACTGTTTTCATTTTCCTAAACTTCCCTCACTTACATGTAAAGAAAGGGGTATGAGTCAGCAACTTTCCACCAGCAACATCTATCTTTCTTTCAACATTGTTCTACCTGGTAAAAGAACTCTATAAACTAATTTAACCTAAGAGTGATTGTTACGAAATTGTTATTGTCATGGAATAAAGGTATTATCAGTTGGTGGCCTTGGCTAAACAATATAGTATTTATAACTTTTTATAGATACTTCATTTTTCATACCACATTACAGTATCCTAAAATCATTGAAGGAACATGTTTCTGGAGAGACATGTCCCTTAGTTCAGAAATTTATTAAAGAAAGTATCTGTTAAAAGCAGAGCCAGTGATTGGCGGTAATTGGGGCTCTCAGAGTCACACAGTACACTTAGCAAAAATGTGACCTTTCCCTCTCCAAGTACTACACATAAACACCCTTTGTCAACTGTTGTCTGACAGCCAATGCGTCCATCAGTGTTTTATCCTGTCTCTTCAGATTTTATTTAGACCCTCTTCTGTATTTTTTAGCAGAACTCTCTTTAATTTACCATAAAGTATGTGCTCCAGTAAATCAAAGTGAATTTCAATGAAATAGATTCAGTAATGGCCCACAAACCTACCCCTTAGTATCTTTTTGATGATGCCATGATTTTGATCATTTTTAAAAAGCAGCCATAGACAGAGAACCTTAGCAATGTCTCTGTAGCTCGTACACAGCATTGCCTAATAGGCTATATTATTAATTTCTCATGACACAGTGGTCCTGCCAACACTGCCAGATTTTTTACAGCACATATTTGGAGTCAGACATTTATACGTTTAAATGTTTGAATTGCTTATTAATTATAAATTATTAATTGCTTATTAATTATAAAACTTTTAGCAATAAATAAGCTGTAGCATTTCTACAAAGATTTCTGATTTTGCAGACGGATGGCCTGACTTCTAGATGACCTTTCATGGTTAATTCATGGGTATGTGAGCAAATACCCTAGGATATCTTATGGTTCCCGGCCAGAGCCTCAGCATTGAAGGAATTTCTAATCAAAAGCTGAAGTGCATTATCACTACATTATTGCAAAATAAGAATTGTGAAGATGGCAATAAACAGCCAGCATGTGACAAAATTTTCTATTGATTGCGATGAAATAAAAATGAATTGAGTCTTCTCTTCCCCTTACGTTGGTTTAAATATATCTGGAATGTTTTTAATCCCTGAGAATTTTATATCTGTTTTCCCTCTCCTGCCTTTCCTTCTATTTCTATGAAATTTATATTCCATATTCCATGAGCACTTAAACCTGAACTGCACATTATCTCTTCCTCTACCTTTTGTTACATGAGTCTCACAAAAACTCAGCTTTGGATGAACTTAGTGGTTTTTCTCTCTCTAAAGATTTTTTTTTTTTTTTTTTTTTGAGACAGAGCCTCAAGCTCTCCCCCTGGGTAGAGTGCCGTGGCATTACAGCTCACAGCAACCTCCAACT